>LOEQ01002054.1:104804-124757 GCA_001685075.1 Bramus lutescens | reverse complement strand
TGTTATTTCGGGGTATAAGCTAGCTGTGTGGGAGCTGGGCAGGACGAAAAGCAGACCTGCTTTCCCATTCACTACACTGTTCCATCTTTATTTCACTCTTTCCAGTATTTTCTATAAAAACTATTCTTTGCTTATTACCAGTCTTCTATCATGTTCCACAATTATTCTTAACTGCACTAATTTTCTTTTCGTTGGTCCCTCTATTTACTTAACTGCCAACAACAAACACCTCTTTTGAAGAGCCATCTGTTTAAAAGCTCAGCATTTCTTTATCTCCACAGATTTTTATTATAGATTAATGATTCTTTATGGAATTCATTAAGGACAGGGTAACAAGGAAGTGTAGCCATTGTTGTAATAATATAACTGTATGGATTTTGAGCACTTGAAACCAGTTTTTGAGACAAAATGTAGAAGAGTTTGAAATTTTGTATTGGAAAAGCTGTTGAGTGCTTTGGGCAGTATTCATGGCTTATTCTTATGGGGACATAAAAGATGAAAATGTTGGAAAATATGAGACCATTAAAAGCTCATGTCATCAGGTTTCAGATGGGAACAAAGACTCCAACAAGAACAAAGATGGGCATAATTTCTGAGATACCTTTGTTAAGAATATGGCTTCAATTTGTTATGAAAATTTGAGTGTTTAAAGTTATTTGGTTTGTTTGTAGGGTAAATACCATTATGGAAGATTATTCTTGTTGTTGCTGAGGAAGCAGCAATAATTAGTACTGACATCAACACTACTGCAGAGAAGTTACTTCAATGCAACATGGCAGCTGAAAGTATTTCCTCTGGGCCAGCACACAGAAGCTGATACTGCTGTGGCAAAACGATACCAGGCTGTATCTGACATTGGCAGCAGAAAATGACAAAATAAATATGATCTACACAGTACTGAGGTGTAGCTGAGCCTAGGCACCATGTGTTAAGACTGCAGTTCATGTGGAGAATTCTAGGAAGCTATTGCATAGATCTGTAAAAGTAAAACTCACCGTTTCAGTGGAGATGCCAGAATATTGGAGATGTCTGGACCACGAGGCAGCCACCAATGAAACTTCAGTTATATTGGAGGAGCCTGGACCATGAGGCAACTGCCAAGGGAAGCTGTAGGTATGGAGCAGAGAGAGCTGATTTAAGACCAAGGGAAAGTGGATGTAGTAGAGCAGATATGGTTTTTCAGTTTCTTTGCAGCACAGCATACTACATTGCATACTCCAGATGCCAGCATTGGAATTGTAAGCTTGAGTTTCATGTGTGTTGAATTTTGTTTTGCTTTGGTGTGGTTGCTAATTTGCTGCATGCCTATGCTTTCATTTATGAATAAGAATGCTTTTTGTTTCATTATTTGATGAAAGTACTTAACTTGGTTTTTATTTTCTAGGAATTCACAGTTAGGAGACTTTGGCCTTTGAAAGTCTTGGAACATTTAAAGATTTTAAAGACTCCTAAGTGAAAGTGGGACTTTGTGTACAAGAGGTGAAGAGTTATGTTTTAGAGTGATGCATTTGTGTGTCAAGTAGGGATGTTCTTCATTTACTCTCTTCTCAATGTGGTAAGACCCTACCTGAAAGTAGGTGGCATTATTCACAAATTTTAGACCCTTGACTGTATCAAAGACAACTGAGACCTAAACATGTGTGCATTTGTTTCTCTCTAGTCTTGATTGTAGGTTTCATGTGAATAGCTTCAAATTTGTGCTGTCATTAATTCCCTGCAATGATAAACTAACCTTGAATTATAAGTTAAAATAAACCCTTTCTTCCACCCCAGACTTATTTTTGTCAAGGTAACAGTAACAGAAATGAAACTATAGCATATTTAGTGTCAGTTGCATTTATCTTGAGAACTCAAATTCAATCAGTATTGTCACATAGATCATGTGTCAGTGTTACATATATAGAAAATCTTTTGGGGGTTATTGATTGCTCGTTCTTAATACTTCCTGCTAAAACCTTTTACTTGTATACACAATCAACTTTATTCCCTAGTTCTCTTCCCACACATCTCACTGATTCATATTAGCCAATAATTTTTTACATGTGGAAGATTTTTATTGCTTGATTCTCAGTCGTCTTTTCTTTCTAGTTTGGTACATGATAGGAATTAATTTTATTACATTATTGAATTGATTAATTATGGAGAGCATTCCAAAAATCTGTTATATTTTCTTTGATTTCCTTGTTTCCACTTAGTAGTTACACCAATCATATTGCCAACTCAGAATCATCCAAAGATATCCCTTGAGACTATTTCTTGAATCTGAGTTAAGAGCATGACAGCCAACTTTCAAGCACTGTTATCTCACAGACTCATGCTCTTGGCCATGAGAACATATTTAGTCGATTCAACTCTCCATAATGTGCTTAGTTACAAATAGGCATTTTTGCCACCACAACCCCATCACAAAGTTCAGGGACCTTCATGGTAGAGGTGACAAGAATATTGTAAATGCCAGTGGTTGTGGAACACAAGAACAAAACAGTGTTTTCCGAAAGCAATAGAATTGCTCTGTGTATTAATGAATTCAAAAGATTTCTTTCACAAGGCCTGTACAATATTAGGTCAGTAACCATTCTAGCATGAATGTGGGAAGTACTTGTGGGTCTCCATGCCTAACTAAAGTGGGATTTATAGATAGTTAATTGTCTCTGGTGTAGGTAGAATCAGTTTATCTTAACATTATGACTTCTGGAAGGTTGACCATGCTCCACAAATGGCACCAATTAATACACAAACATCATAAATTTGACTTCATTAGCTATTAAAAAAATGAAAAAGAAGGCAAAAAGTAGGAAAGAGATGAGATAATGTTGGATCAGGGTAAACTTGAGGGAAAAGGCAAGCATGAATATAGTCAACTCATATGAAATTTTCAAAGAATTAATAGAAGTAATACACTGTTAAAAACTTTAGCATTAAGGCCATAATCTCCAAGAAACACAGATTTTATTCTAATTTCTTCACTATCACATTTCCAATATTCAATATAATACCTAATACACAGGAAGGGCTTACTAAATATATGTTGAGCAAATGACTAATTGATTAAATTCTATACAAATAATGTCCAAAGTTAGGAGAGGGAAGAAAGCAAAGTGAATTGATATTTTGTGAATTCATGTTCAAATACAGATGTTATTCTTTACACTATGTCTGTATGATCACCTGTCACTAAAATACCTGGTCCCTTGACCATATGATAATAAATAAAATGCAAAATGCTTTGTATTTTCCCATTGAAAGTCCCATTAAATATTTTCTCTCAGTGGGTTGAATGTGCACATTTCCAAATCTTGGTAACACAACACAGACATGATTAATTTATTCATTGGTTTTTATAGATAATATATAGTTAAAAGTTAATTTTAAATATTGCTTTACTTATTTCATAATATATAGATTAGCTTGATTGTTTAGTCATATCTTCCTCAATATTATATTAGATAATACAATAAACTATCTACTGTTTCTTTTCCTCTACTTAGATAGAAATGAGTTCTATATAATGTAAGAGATTATAACTAATACCACAGTTTCTACAGTACTGAAGTTAGGATAATTTTTTCCTTATAACAATTTTCTTTCTTAAAAATTGTCTCCATGGTGAATGATCTCTGCAGTCTAATAATTTACAGTATAGAATAAAATAGACCTTTGAAAGTTTTCTTGATCCTATATTTCTCAATATCAAATACTTTCAAATTTGAGAGCTGGTCCCTTGGGGTAATAAAAAAAATCATAGTGGTTTTGCTTTTGTTTTTCTAATCTATTAGGTCACCTTTGTAAGTATCTTGAGCTAAGGGTACTATTTTATCTAATGTATGTATAAATATATAAAAATGTGCCCTGTAAACAAAACTTTAAAAATCTCATAATTGCCCCTATTTATAATGATTAATTTTAAAACCTTATATAATAATTGGACATTATAATAATTTAATTTAATAATCCTGTTACCTGAATTAGCTATTATGGATCCCAGATATAGAAAAGTAAGGGTGGTAAATTTCTTCTGTGGTAAAATAGTATAGAGATACTTTTTAAAATTTATGTTTATGTCGTGTGTGTGTGTGTGTGTGTGTGTGTGTGTTTACCTGAATGTAGGTTGTGTACCACATGCCTGCAGAACTCTTAGGGTTCTGAAGATGGGGTGAATCTCTTAGAACTGGAGTTATTGATGGTTGTGTGTTGCCATGGTGTGCTTGAAAAGGAAACCAGGTCTTCTGGAAGAACAGCTAATAATATTAAGCACTGAGCCTTTTCTCAGTCCCTGGAGATACTTTGTAAATCAAAGAGTGTTCAATAGTAGTTGCAGATATGACATACAACAATAAGATAATGTATTGGATTATTCTAGGTAGAATTGTCATTCATCTAATTATGTGTCCTTGACAGGTACAGAATGAAAAAAACTCAGTGCTTCTTCTTCTCTCTCTTACTTCTAGTTTGGTCAATAAATTGGGACTAGGGGAATAATTTTGTTGTAATACTAAACTGTCTCAGTAAGAAAAGTGATATTTAGTCTTCAAGTAGTAGTTAGTGCAATACATGCTAAGCATTATGGGAGTACTATGTGTGCCTGTTGGTTATCAACATAATGCATCATTAGTTCTTATAATAATACTTATGTATTAGCGTTATGGAATAAACAAGTTTCAATGAACTATAATAACATTTTCAAGTGACTGCAAGATAGACCTGATGGAGTCCATGTTTTACAGAATGGATGCTTTATTTGTCTTTTTAAGAAAGAAAACAGTGTAAAATGATGTGGATGAGAAAATATTGAGGGAACAGAAGGGACAGCAGGGAAGGTGATGTCCTTCCCTGGTAGGTAGGTAAACCTACCCTGACTTAGTGGAGGGATAGTGTTTGTGAAATAAATGAACAGATAAGCATTTTGTATTTGTGATTATTGGAGCTGAACAAATTATCTGATGTCAACTGCACTATAAAATATACAATTTAGTGAAAAGGAATCCAAACTGACGAAATGTATAAACTGCTGTGCTTAAGGTTTGTGAATGAACACTGTGGGAGTTGAAGAAGAATGACTCCCATAGGCTCGTAGATTTGAAAGTTTTGTCATTAGGGAGTGACACTACATGACAGAGATTTAGAAATATGTGTACGTGGAAGTTTCTGTCCGGCCAGGTCCTAAAGCTGTTCAGGCTCAAATAAATGCACAGAGGCTTGTATTAATTATAAACTATTGGGCCTGTTGCTCAGACTTATTTACTAACTAGTCTTAAATTTAAACCATAATTCTTACATATGTTTAGTCGTGTGGCTAGGTACCTTTTCTCAGTAAGGCATTCTCATCTTGCTTCCAGTTCATCTGACTGGTGACTGCATCTCTGTCTTTCTCCTTCCTAGAATTCTCCTAGTCTAATAGCCCCACCTATACTTCCTGCCTGGCTGTTAAACCAGTAGAAGTGACAAACCTTTACAGTGTACAAGAGCATTAACTCACAGCAAGTGTGGCCTTGTTGGAGGGAGTGTGACACTAGAGGTGGGATTTGAGCTTTCAAATGCTCAAGCCAGGCCCAGCATCTCTCTCTGCCTGCTTGTGGGTTTGGGTATAGAACTCTCAGGAACTCTCCAGCACCATGTCTGCCTGGATGTTGCCATGTTCTCTGCCATGATGACATTGTACCAAACATCTGACCTGTAAATCAGTCCCTCTTAAATATTTTCCTTTACAAGGAAAACATGGTCATGGTCATGGTGTTTCTTCATAGCAATAGAACACTCACTAAGACAAGCATTTATTTTGGCACATATAAGCAATTTCAAATAGATATCATAACAATTATGATATAAATGCATATACATAAAAATGCTTATCAATGGTTTTCTTTTATAATGTGCTTGTACTTAAACTATATTGCCTGTTTTCATGTGAATATATGTGAATAATATTCTCAGATTTTTTTATCATTACCCATATAATAACACCAGTAAGCAATTTACTTGGAAAGCCCTCTTCATCCAAAGAACTCTTGTTATTCAAGCATTAATTAAATTTAAAAGATCCCCCAGGGTTAGACTTATTTATGTAAGCATCTCTGATAAAAGATATTATCAGTAATGGTGCTAAAGGAAATCATACCTGCTAATCACACACTTCGAATTAGATTTTCTTTTCTTTTATGCTGTTCCTTTGCTTTTGAAAAGAAATTTCATTTTGTGGCCTATTCTGCCTTAAAATTTGCAATGCATTCCAAGGCATCCTTGAGCTGATAATACTCTTGTTTTAGCCTCCAGGGAGCTAGGATTAGAGGCGTGAACCACTAATACCCATTTCATAAGCACAGGGTAAGTACAATCTCAGCAGATTAAGAGGTTGGGAGGGATTCTATCTATCTATCTATCTATCTATCTATCTATCATATATCTATCTATTTTTTATTTTTTCATTTTGATATAATAGTTTCTACTTTTCCTTGTTCACATCTTTGCCACCCCTCTTTAGTATTAAAATAAGAACCACAAATGATATAAAATAAAAATAAAATGATTTAGGTCCCAGTTAGAACTGCCTTCAGGAAGGTTATATTTTGGTCCCAAGGATCACATTGAATATTTAACTTTAATTAGAAACACAGTGACTTTCTTAGCAGAAAGTCCCACAGGTTCAAGTTGGAAGTTGGGAGTTGGGATCAGTAGTTCTGCTGGTTCATATATGCAAGAATAAAGGTATCAGCAGCAGACAAAAGGAGTGGAGCCATGGAAAAAATTAGAGAAGAAAGAGACCATGTGCTTATATGGGGGAAGAGACAATTTTTGTTTACTTAGATTTTCTTCGTCCAGATTGCATATAGCTCTTTTTTTTTGTCTTTTTAAAAGCTTGAGAAGAGATTCTTTCCAAATAAACTCCAGTATGATTTGGATGACTTCATGTGGATTACTTTGCAGCAAAGGAAGGAAAGAAGAGAGAAAACCACATCTGACCTATGATGCAATGTCTTCAGCATCTCAAGAAAACCATGGAAACAAGCCCAGCCAAGCATCTCCTGCATGCATCCTTCTAGTCACCTGTCTACTGTCAGGAACATGCAGTAGGTTAAGCTGATATATGCCTGCTATACAGACCTGGGCTGGCATTTTAGCTCATCAGTAAATGGGGTAAATGTGGGAAAATCATGTATGCTCACTTCACTTTCATTTCCAGCAAACAGTATCAATGACTTCATGTGGTTGTTAGTTTTTGGAACCCATCAAGAGAGGCACATTTGTGACAGAGGCTGGCATGTTGTAACTTCTCTTTAATTTTTTTTCTCACAACTACCCGTGCTCAGAGACTTCTGTGCTTGGTGAAATGATTGTCAAAATTCCTTTCACACACAATCACCACAATGCCTTCCTTATGAGAAGAACAAGGAAGGGGATGGAATAACTTAATATTCATACTGTGGAGAGATATCCAAAGTTTGGAACTCTATGAAAATTCTACACAGACTATATTTTAATACCTAATTAACAGTGAAAGACAACATGAATGAAACATTGTGAAAATAATTATATTTTGAATTAACTGGAAGGCTCCATGCAATCACAAAGTATGTTTGTTTCTGATGTATTTCAATTTCCTTACCTAAACTTTAATGAAACTAAATAAATAAATTCATGAAAAAGAAATATCCATGAGAAGGAACATATCTTCCTTGGGCAAGATACAATCTTTCTGGAAATGAAAAGAATCACATTAGAAATTATAATGTGTCCCATTTGTTCCAGTAGTAAACATGTTTGAAACAGCCACAGAATTTCCAATTTCTACAAAAATGTTCTCTGGGCTATCATTTGCATACAATTGCAATGTATATGTGATATGTATAGGAAGTAAACATTTGGATGTCAAGACTAGAGATAAAAACTAAATATATTACTTATTTACATATTGCTCATATTATCAAGTAGATGAATGAATCACGGCTGATGTATTTTAAGAATTTCAGGTTGGTAGCCTATATAGCTATAGTTAGTTACTTTAACAACAAAAGCAAGGCTTTGCGTCTTTCTATTACTTTCCCAAGAGTCATTTATTTTTTATCACCTTTTGGTACAGAAAATTGGGTAGAACTTTTAAATATCAGTCTGTTTTTTAAAAGTAACCAATTTCACATTTATTTCTTAAATGGATGTTGATATTTATTCAGGGCTAAATAAAAAATAAAATTTTAGGTTATTCTCTCTGTCTCTGTTTCTGTTTCTGTCTCTCTCTGTGTGCACATGTATGTTCACATGTACCTGTGTGAATGTGTGAAGGTGTATGACAGGTTGCATCAGGTAGATTTGAGGAAAGTTTCAGGTGTGAGGCCTCACCTTCTACCATGCTTAAATTATGCTCTTTCTCTATTTTGGTGCTACGAATGCCAGACTAGATTGCCCACAAGCATCCAGGTGTTCTCTCTGCCTTCCCTCTTATTGGATCACTGCTGTTACAGACAAGCTTTACAGTGTCTGACTTGATCTGTTCTGGGGATTTCAACCAGGTCCTCATTACTGTGGTGCACTCCCCCCGCCCCACAGAACTGTCTCCACAGTCCCTTGCCTGCATTTGATGGCAATATTGGAATCATAGTTCATATTTGTGTGAATGTGTCTAGGTCTAAAATAAAATGCATATAATACATTGCATGTGTCTAATATTCACGAGGACAGTGTATGTTGGCTCCTCCAGACAGAGTAAAGCCCATATGAATAGAGGACCGGAATGTGTTTCTACACTTTTATTCCTCACCAATGCTCTATAATATTGTTCTATTAATTTTGACTAGGTCTGGAAATCCTTACTTACTTTTGTTGTTGTTTTGCCTATAGTTTATATGCCTTTGGTTCATATCACCTCAATTTTCCTCTATGTCTACTATCAGGCTGCTTCTTTTCCATAGCCTCTTTTTCTCTTCTTAGACCAAATTTAACCTTGTCTTAACTGTTTCAACATCATAAAAACTGCCAGGCAGGGTAGGAGGGAAAGTATCATTTATTTGCCTTTTCATCCTTTGTCTTAGAACTAGAGTTCTTTTTTAATTGTGCTAAATTCCAAAACCGTTGATGCCTAGATCAGTTGTCATCTCAGAATTCCACCCCTCCTTCTGTCAAATTCTTTATATTTTATATCTTGACCTAAATACTCTGCCTCCTTTTTTTATTTCTGTCTTACAGAATATTCTGGTAAAAATGTCACCTGTAATCATTGCCTCTAATTCTCTCATCACTCAATTTCCACATCTCCATCAAAACTATATTAACTACTTTTGTTAAGATCCAGGGCCACTTTTGTATTGTTAAGTTCAACAATGCTAATTTCATTTGACATCTCTGGTGCAAACTCCTCGCTTCATTTTCTGAGTTTTTATGTCATTCACCAGCCCAGAAATTTTTTTTGCCTTACTGACTCTTTCATAGTCTCTTTTCAAACTCTTTTTGTAATTCTTTAAATTTTGGAAACTTTCAGCATTATTCACTCTTATACCACTCTCTCCACATATGTTCTTAAAATATTCCATGGTCATATTAAATCTATAGTATTAGCATTTGATAATATATAACTAATAACATTTGATAAAGTGTATAAAATATACTAATAGAGTGAACAACACTAAAACAAATAATTCTATTAGTTTCCTATCATGTAATGCTCACATTTTATTTAAAATAATAATCATTGTTATCTTTTCCAGATGAAAAATAAAACTTCAAAGAATATCAGGAGGTAAATTTATGACTCATATTGGTTTTGGAGAGCAGTCTTTATAACAGTTGTTATTTAATACCGCAAATGTTTAATATAGTTCTTCATGTTGTGTTGATCCAAAAGAATACAGTTATTTGCATTGCTGCTTCATAATGGCAATTTTGCTACCATTATGGATTATAATGTAAATACCTGATATAAAGAATATCTAATATGCTACCTCTGTGAAAGAATAGTCCAATCCCCAAAGAGGTTTCTACCCACAGGTGGCAGACTACTTCTTTACATGGGGCTGATCACTGTTGGTGGAATTTTGTCTTCCTTTTAGCTGCTCTGCATCTATGGACCCCACAGGAGTGGATTACCAAATGTACCTTTCATCTTATTTTTGATGCCTTTTAGTCCCACAATTTTCTAGAATTGTCAGTCAACATTCTCAAATACACAATGAAAATAGCAAGTCAGAAACAAGAAATTCAATTTAACTTTGAGTAAAATCAGGTGGTGATTTACTTTGGTATTAAACAGGGGGGCATTGATACTCTTAATGGTTTCTTTTATTTTAAAGAGAGAGAGAAAGAGAGACAGAGAGTAGGTGACTATGGAGGCAATTGTTTATGCACACACACACACACACACACACACACACACACACACACAGAGACAAGGAAAGGGTGCACATGTGTGAAAGTGCTTGTGTAGGCCAAAGACATCAGTTGTTCCGGGAGTAGAGCTAGACTCACAGACAGTAGAGAGCTGCCTAGCATGGGTGATAGGAACTGAACCTGGATCCTTGCAGGAACTGTATGTGTTTACAGCTGCTTGAGCCATCTCTCTAGTCCTGGAAAGTAACTAATCTTAGATGGAAGAGTCAGTTTTTTCATTTATGTTGGAAAGGCTTTTGGATTGGAATTTAATGGACATTTCATTAACATTTAAAAACATTCTAATGCTCTAAATTGTCTCCTATGACAATTCCAGAAAGCTATCATGGTAAACTTTATTTCCAACGTAGTTACAAGATGAAAGTTTTTGACAGACCTCCATGGTGCATTCGTCATACTTGGAGGGATGATACTAAAAGAGAAAACCTTTTGGACAAATAAATAACCCCAAAATATATAAGCCAAATGTTCTGCACATGCTTGCTGCATTCCCAGGACATGGCTCACAACATCGCTGTAGGAGACACTTGGCTCTCTTTTTACTCCTTCCTGTCTTGAGATGTGGTTTTACTCACTTTGTGGGACAGATAATGTGAGTACTTCTGCAGACTTCAGTGCATACGTCTTGTTAGTATGTGTTTTATATCTACATTTCTATTACCAGAGATTCTCTCTCTCTCTCTCTCTCTCTCTCTCTCTCTCTCTCTCTCTCTCTCCTTTTATCCACCTCCTAACATCCTCAGAATTGCTCCCTTCTTCATTGGGCTGTTTTTTTTTAATCCTGAGGTGAACCTTTAAATATTTTTATCTGTATTAATATTGTTTTTGATGAGCAAATACAATACTCCTCAATGGTCTCGAGGTAAAAAAAATTTGTGTCATAATTTCTTATCATATACTTGTATCAGTGATGTGTTTAAAATACTTATGAGACAGGAGGAGTCATTCATGATAATCAAAGGAGAAATGAATGAAATGAGCTTTACTTAGCATTTCCTGTAATATTCTGAAGGGTGTTGACTAGATTTTGGAAACCTAAATTATGACTCTGTTACCAGGAATGAAATTATTAAGAACTGAATAAAAACTTAAGACCTAAAAGAAAATTATAACTACTAGATCAAGAAAAACAAAGGTATTTATATTAAAATATTTATGATTGTTTGCATAATAGTTTCAGAAACAGTAGCTTTAATGATAGTTTACTCAACTTTTTATTGTATTCTCCTTCTACCTGTATTTAGCTATACTTCTTCTTGAACCTGTATTTCCCCCATTAAATATCTGCTCTTATATATTTGTCCCTGATACAAATTTTTAAGGAAAATTATTTGTACTATTTTTTGATGGTTTTACCTTTAGCTCATTCATCTCACAATATTGAAATGTGTAGTGAAAATCTGAATTTTTTCTCAGCAGAGGGACATTAAGGAAATGAGTTCAAATTGTTTTCTCAAGCCCTGTTAGTTTAATTATCTGCTGATTTCTAGAATGGCATTCAGATTTCATTTCAATTAATAAAGCAACATTGCTGATAAAAGTTTTAGCTGTGAGAAGGCATTTTTATCTAATATATTGATTATTCTACACAGCCATGTCACTGACTTCATCTATAATTCTTCATAACTGTTAAGCTAAAGTGCTCTTAACATTTTAACATTTGGTATATGACAATCACAGATTTTGAAGATGATTTAATGTAGTATCTTTAGCCCGAGAATTAATTCAATGAAGCTACAATGTCCATTCAGATCCAATCAGCCAAGGAGTGGATGTTAAAGTCTTGTAATGGGATCACAGTGATCATATTCTTCCTCTTGGTGATATTGGGCAAATAATTTTTGGACCATATTGGATCATATTTGATCAAGAAGAAAGAATGAGAGTAGTTAGTAAGGCCAAGGAGAAAATAAACTCTTCCTTAAGACAGTATCATTCAAGTAAGTGCTTGGGGCTTCCCTCTGGTAAATCAATGGACAGATGCTCTGGGAAAGGCAAGGTCACCAGGTGACCAGGTCTATGTTTCTACATATTCTTGGTACAAATTACGACTTTAGATTGTATAAAAAATAAATAATTTTGCTGTTTTATGGTTATTTTCTTAGCAAAAACATAGGTGCACACAGCTGCTGAACTCAAAAATATAAATTTATTTTCACCTATTTACTATAGTAGTAAATTCATATTAACATCCTACTACCCTTCTTTAAATGTTCCCTAGATAAAGATATTGCTGTTTCCATGCTTTTCGTATGGCACAGCAATCATTTCCAAGCCAATCAACTTAAGAAACTAAACTTTCATCTCTATAGGAGCATAGAAACACACGTATTTTCAAAAAGGATTAAATTTACAGAAGCATATTTAGTTGCCAAAAGATGCCTATTTATGGGATTCCATGTGTTTTATCAGTAATGTGACTACGTAATGTATATTTGTCTTCAAATCTTTATATTGTGAGACCATTTAAACTCGTTTCTTTTAGGTATTTTGCAATATACACTAATCGTGATTAACTGTAGTGACTCTGCTGTGCCATTGAAGTCAGGACTTATCTAATTATGACCCACTAACCAGCAATCTCTTGTTAGGATTTGGCTGTTGTAGACAGACTTACTTTCCTTCTGCTTTTCAGACAAGAATCCTCCATCCTGACTTTGGCAAAGGATTCCATTCCATCCTTTCTGTGTCTTCCTGCTAATTACATCTTTGCAAAGAAGCATCTTTTTAAAAACTTTCAGTCTTACCAGTAGTAAGACTTGAGTAACCAACAGTATCAGTTACAAAATTTATGAAATTTAAGAGACAAAAATTCTGAATGATTAAGATTACTAATGTTTATTTTTATCAGTAAATTGCATGCAAAACCAAGTGTTGGAATCTTTAATAAGGAACAATTCAATGTAGCTATTTTTCTCTTCTGTGACCGGCTGCATCAACACTGCTGGTTATTTTACTCTAAATGGTGAAATGTTCCTCAGTTATGTGTATATTTGCATAGTGAAGAAAAGAAAGCCAAATGTGGATGCATTGATATTGAACACACTAGCCAGCTCAATGTGGAAGAGAGGTTCATTTGGGGAACTATTAGGAATGATGGTCTGAACACAGACTTGAAAGCTAAGGTTCTAAAAATACTCAGGATGACCTACATTTGAAAATGTCTGCTATCAAACATCAGTGACTTTCAGAAACTAGATCCCTAATATTTCGTGGACAGGGATAGTGCTAGGTGCCTTTGCTAAAAGTATCACTAATCAACTGAGGATGCAATGGCTTTGGGATAGATTTTATTCCATGTGAGCATAGAAAGAATCTGTTAGTTCTGAATTCCACCTTAGGGAATAGTAAGCTGGCTTCAAGCTTTCCAGTGATCTGCTGTGGAGATTCATCTCATGTGTGCCCCATAATTCCTTTTCCTAACATCCCTTGTAGTAAGTTTCAAATTCTAGAGTACACAATATTAATACAGCTTTTCAAACTGTCTGAAATCACATCCAAATTGTGCCATCAATTAAACTGGTAATTATTCAGATACTTCCCTGACATGAGAATGGCTACATTTTTCTCTTAAAAACTAGAGATATTTACCTCCCAAACCAAATAATATGAATAAAAACTGAAGATATTTACTTACCCAGCATTCTTTTTCTTTATGTTTGTTTTTGTTTCCTTGTCCCTGAGGACTGAAGTTGACCAAAATAACTCAATACCTCATTTTTTGAAATGTGACTGAGTGACCAGAGGTTTTAGGATTACCTGTTAAACATACCAACTCACCTTTAACAGGGGATTCTTGTGACTTACATATACATCAACTTCTGAGGAAAGCTGATGAAAACTGCATTTTATTCCACATGTCTTATCTGCCAGTTTATATTTATGTTGATCTATACTCTTAGTGTATACTTTGACCTCTAGTTCAATTCTTGCTTACATTATTAATCTTGTTCTATAATTTTTCTTTACTTTTTAACAATGTGGAACAATTAATTGCATCTTAACACTGTGTGTGTGTGTGTGTGTGTGTGTGTGTGTGTGTATTATATCAAAGTATTCTATTTCTATTCTGGTTCTGCTCTCTTGAAAAACTTCTCGCTATGGGCCTTAGTAATTTCTTGAACTTTATGAGTCTTTAAATAAAACATATTCTTATAAGAATTCAAAATTAACATCAACAGATGAGAGAAAATGTGATGCTTATTAATAAACATTTATAGTCACAACATAGGAGATGACAGCAAAGTGCATCAACTTTGATTATTAATAAATTCTATATGTCAATTTATTTCACAAAATGATAAGACTTGAATTTTTGTTACTTTTATACTTTTGTCAGTTTCTTAGATGTATATGCTTTATTATGATCATAGTCACCCCAATAACCATCTGGTGTATGTGGACTCTTCATCAGATTGGGAGTTTTTCTATAGATGTCACAATGGAGTAACACACATACATACAACACACATATGTGTATCTCTATTTATTATCTATTTATTATTTATCTACAGATAATCTATCTACATCTCTCTCTATGTATATATAATGAAAATTGGTTTAGTTTTATGGAACAAAATGCAATAAAATATTCACATGCAAAAGTAGACAGATGTGCTAAATTTAGTTCATAATGGGTGAAAATATGTTTTTCAAGGGCAATGTACATTGACACTATTATTTTGGCTTGAAACTCATACATATGATAGGGACAATGATACACATTAGGGCCTTTTAACAGTTAACATATACAGAAGAGTATGAAGACTGTAAGTTAGTATTTGTTGAACTAACAAACAATCCATGTAAATAGCAGTTTAGTCTGTTAATTTGTTTCTTCTATTATATTAATATCTGGAAATAGTTACAAGGATGAGGTCAAACCATGAAATTTTATTAACAACTGTTATTGCAAAGTAAGTAGCTATAGTTAAAGAAACTGAGCCTTGATTATGATCACTAGAGTGCTTAAAGTTACATGATTAACAGAGTCAAACATGTAAAGAGATATTTTTTGTTTTTCTATTATATATTAAAAAAATTAATCTGCTGTTTTTTTAAACCAGTCAATCAAGATGTTTAGATTTATATATAGAATACTATTACCAAGAAGTAACTATAAAGTAATTTTCTGCTGGAAATAATTTTCCACCTCTCATGGGCCCTTCCTTAGTTCCCAGGTACCTTCCAAAGTCACTCCCCTATAGTATAAACAGACAAAATCTAAAATCTATGATATGCTTAGCTGAGCCTTGGTTACTTCACATATACTGCTTTCAGGTTCAATTAATTTTCATGCCAATTGTACGATTCAGTTTTTTATGGCTGAATAAAAATTTATATACCAATGTATATATATCTTTTCAAATACTAATGGGAACATGGGCTGATTGTAATTCCATGCATTTATGAATAGAACAGCAATAAGCACACATTGCCAAATTCTTTGAGTTGTACATGGATTCCCTTGGGTAGTTCCCTGGGGGTGATGGTATGGTTGCTTCATGTAGACACTTTCTGCTTTTAATGCAAATTTAGATGTTATGTGACAATGCTCAGAAGGACTTTGACATTCACAAGTGTTTTTCCAATCCTTTACTAGAACAAGTTTCTGAGTGATAAATGAGTCAATTACATTTTAAATCACCGTAGATATTAACTCATTTATCTGAATGAACATAGATAACTGAATTTAAAAACATAGTAATGAAATTTTGACTAAGCCATGCAAAAGGCAAGGAACTACTTGAAATTTAAACAGATATCATATTCCATTACCACTTTTAGAAATGGATCCCAGAGAAACCATTGGTCTTAACTCTGTCTCTTATGATGAGAAGTGCATTTATTTTAAACATAAGGTTTTAGGAGGTGGGTTTTTTGTAATACTTTTGTAGGTTCATGTTTGAAATATAAGCTATAATAGTCACTTAGTTTTCTAGAAATATTTATCTTTTTTGCTGTTTTAAAATATAAAGTTCATCCACTTCATAATGAAATCATCCCTTTATCCTCTTCAAAGTCTTCTGAAATTCTCTTTAAATATTTTGATTTTAAAATATGAATATGCCATTTACTCACAAAATTATTAATCAGAATTTTAAAAATCCAGGATCTTAATTTATGGGTCAAAATCTCCTATAATTTCTTTCTTCCAAGACTTTATCCAGTAAGACATTTATCTTGAGAAATATAGGCATACCTCTGTATACAGCTGTATGCTACAGAAATACATTCTGATGAAAGAAAGACAATACACATAAATTATTTGGCAAGAAAACATTCCATTAACTGTAGACAGCTGACCTTCAATGTGTACAGTATGATTTATAATGGAGGCTGCTTTTGCAAAATAAATCGTGGGAGAGGCAACAGTTGTCTGAATCCTGGCAGTGGTTGGGAGTCATTCTGTAATTGAGCATAAGATTTATGAAGTCAATAACATAAACAATGTATTCTGATTTTATCTTAATTGTATGCAATTAGACCTAGGTGTGCTTTCATAAAATTAAAGATCTGAAGCATGGGAACATCAAAGATTCCAGTGTACTTTGCTTTGCTAGATGAAACAAATTGTGCTTTTATATGCTTTGGGCATATCCACATAGTTATCGAGATAAATATTGTGAAGTGTTCATGTTCTCCTCATTTTATCTTCTCAGATTGACATGTGAAAAAAATACTGCTTTAAAGTTCAATTTCATATGCTGATTTATTTAACTTCGTATTTTGAGGACATCTTAATGCTAAGCACAAGTTTAGGCTATGGGGATAACTATGGTAAATGCAACACACAAATATGTAGTAACATAGAGTTTATGGGCATTGATGGATGACAGAATAAAATTTAAATTTATATACTTAATATAATGCAAAATGTCATTCTACAGTGGTTAGTTTTATCTGTCAGCTTTATGAAATCTGCAACATTTTGGGAAGAAAGTCTCATTTAGGGTAGGCTTGTGTGTCCTTGGGGGATATTCTTGATTACATCAATTGAGATAAGAAGACCTGTCTAGTGTAGGGGGCATCCATGTTTCCCAAGCACGTGATCTTGGATTGTATAAATAGAGAAAGTAAGATGAGCCAAAGCATGCATGCACTAATTCATTTTCTTTGCCCACTGATGTGGATGTGATGTGTCTAGCCACTTCAGCCTCCTTCCTTGCAGAGACAGACTATTCTCTGGAATTGTGAGCTAAGATAAATCTTTTCTTTCCTAAGTTCCTTTTGTTGGAGTATTTTATCACAACAACAGAAAAGAAACTAAGAGACCGTGTTTAAAATTATATATGCATTTGTTTTGGAAACTCGTGGTGAAGAGAAAAGAAAAAAAGAGGAGATTAAACAGCTATATGCTGAAGGGAAATCAGATTTCTTTTAGAGGGAGGAGATTTGATGGATAACTTTGTAAAGATGGAAACATAATTAAGATTCTATAAGATATCTATTTGTGAATGAAACTTTGATTGAAAGCAATAAGAGTATTTTTTTTATTTATTTTTATTTATTTTTTATTTATTTTTTTTTAGGAAAAGGAGCAAAGTTCTACTGTGGTCAGCCAGGATCTGGTGTTCTACAGTGGTAAAACCATGATGAAGAATGTTGGACAAGGCTCTGGCTCTCTTTCTCTCGGCCCCGTGGCATCAGCAAAATGGGCAAGTGTCGTGTTCTCCTTACTGACAGGAAGCTCCACAGCCACCGATGGGACCAGAAGTGGCATGAGAAATACAGGAAAGCCCACTTGGGCACAGCCCTGAAGGCCAATCCTTTTGGAGGTGCCTCTCATGCCAAGCAGCCAAATTCTGCTATCAGGAAGTGTGTCAGGGTGCAGCTCATCAAGAACACCAAGAAGATCACAGCTTTCGCCCCCAATGATGGTTGCTTGAACTTCATTGAGGAAAACGATGAAGTTCTGGCTGCTGGATTTGGTCAAAAGGGTCATGCTGTAGGTGATATTCCTGGAGTCCGCTTTAAGGTTGTTAAAGTAGCCAATGTGTCCTTTTTGGCCCTGTACAAAGGCAAGAAGGAAAGACCAAGATCCTAAATTTTGACAGTGGAAGCACAGTAATAAATTTTCCTATTCTGAAAAAAAGAAAAAAAGAATGTTGGACAAGGTGGTGGCTCAATATCACAGCACTGTCAGCAAAATGATGGGACACTCTTTTCTAAAGAACTGCACTTGGATGATGTAGGTCCAGGGTTTGACTAAACTTTCTATGTGTAATTGAGACTAAACTGGTGCTTTGCACTGATCACCTTCAAAGTATAATTGTTATATTAACGAACAATAAATGAAAACTGACCTTTATAATAGTTTACATTTCTTTTCTCAATTCGGAGAAGATAAAATTAGGAGGGCACACATACTTTGCAACATTTATCACTACACTTCCTTATAATTTTCAGAGGTGACTTTATCCAAACTAAATTCCAGCTTTTCACTTGTAAAATCACTCTGTAGTATAGATGTTAGGGATGACAACAGTACTCATAACAAAAGGTACAGTGGGAATGAAATTGACTATTTGCGGAGAAGATGCTTTGAACAACATAAGGTTTTATTTAATTTAATTGATGATCTTTCTACTCACTATGTTATTGACCCTACTTACGGCTTTCTGGAGCACAAACGAAAGATTTGTGCTCTAGGTAAATGTCACTCCCAATAACTATACAGAGGATATTGAAGAAGACTACACCTATAAGCAGTAGTGAAATATGTACAGGCAGAGCGATCCATGGTATAGCATATCAGAGTCTGTTTGTACCACAGTTACTATTAGGTAACATTTTTAATGAGTAAGTATACTTCTGATTGAAGATGGCCTTGTTGAATACTCCCCTTTCC
Source organism: Bramus lutescens (assembly GCA_001685075.1). NCBI lineage: Eukaryota > Metazoa > Chordata > Mammalia > Rodentia > Cricetidae > Bramus > Bramus lutescens. The sequence continues at coordinate 105,535 of LOEQ01002054.1, read as the reverse complement.
CTACGTAATCCCATCCATAGTGTGAAATGACCCATAGTGTTCTTTCTATCTCTTTATCTCCTCTGGGCTCATATGATTAAGCCTCCTTAACTGATACTATTTTATCCACTACTCACACTCTAATTGATACTGTTTTCTTCTCTGATAGTGTGCTGAGATCAGGAAGTCTAGGCTCAGGGAAACATGGAAGCTTTGTCTAGCTCTGAGCCAGGAACTTTGCTGCAGTTGAGCCTTGGTTCAGCAGCTGGTTGTGAAGAAACACTGGAGTTGAAGCTAAGGTTCTTTGTGTGATGATTATATGCAGAATCTCAAGGGAAGTGATAAGGAGCAGGAAGGGTCTCATTTAAAATCCTCAGACTCTCACTGAATTTGCTAAATGTGCTTCTGTTGGCTGACCTTGTAATGTTTTGGAACGCATTCTGGTATTGCATGTGAACTTTTTCTATTTTCTGAGTTCCTAATGTATATAAAGAGATTACTGTTTAAAGAAAAAAGTTATCAAGAAATATATGTGCTTTTGTATTTTAACAATTTAAATTATAAATTTCCACTAAAATAAAATAGTTTAAACCAAATTCATTTTTATGTGTTTTAAAATGACAAGTAGATTCTAATGTGTATTATATAGCAATATAGAGGAATGTAACATTGGTTTTTAACACAGTATAAAATTAAAAATTCGAGATAATCATCAGCGTGATAGTGGGGCAAGGACCATTCAGGTACCCTCT
>LOEQ01002054.1:74620-86985 GCA_001685075.1 Bramus lutescens | reverse complement strand
AAAAAAAAAAAAATCCCTCATCAGTGAGGTCTCTCCTGTATGTAAGTAATGAAATCTTATTAAATGTGGTGGAAATAGCAGACTGTACAGTTTTGAAAGGAAAAGATATCTACTGATTTTGTAGAGTTGAAAGAATTTAATCTGAATGCTTCATCAAGATAGCTGTAAATCTAGATTTCTCTTCTCAGATCTCAGCTCTACTTACTCTGTATTGGCTTAATTCTCAGGGAGTCTTTCTTTGTGTGTGGTTGAACACCTTGGACTGTTGTTGGCTTATGTCATTTGCACAGCTAACAGTATCAGGAAATGACACAGACTGCTGTGTGTAGTTAATCCTGGACTATAGCTGTGGGCAAGTGTGTGGAGTCAACTGATTGACTGGTCAAGAAATATGGTTTCCTATCCCTCACCTTCCACATCTCTAGTGTTCTCTATTCCATTGCAAGCATCTACAACACTAATTATCATTTTCCAAGAATGAGTGAGATGTCTGTAGCAGTTGTTCTTTCTGTGAAGGAGTGAGATGTCTGTAGTCATTGTCATTTCCATGAATGAGTGATAGGTTTGTTGTAGTTGTCCTTTCGGCTTGGCTTGGTTCATTCACCATAATGGTCTCAATTCCATTCATGCCGCTGCCAATACCTGAATTTTATTCAATTTCTATGTAAACTTATTCCACTGTGTAAATATATATGTTTTAAAAAATCCACTTGCCTCCTGAAGGCCCTTTGGGCAGTTGTAAATTCTGTTGTAATAATAACAGTGTTACCTAGATCATGTAAAGTCAGTTTCCAAGGCTTTTTGGGTACATACCCAGTAGTCAGTTTGCTGGAATATATAGGAGTTCTATGTAAAAGTTTTATTTTATGGATCTTCACACTTTTTCCATAATTTCTGAAATGTATTCCTTTGCAATATATAAAATTGTCATTTTTTTCTGTATTCTTGCCAGCAGTTTGCAGCTTTCCAAAGGTAGGTATTTGATCAGAGATAAGTGGATGTTTCACTCCTGTTTTCACGTGCATTTCTCTCAGGATTAACCAAGTCCAGCATTTAAACATTTTATTTGTTGGTTAATTATGAGAGGTTCCTATGAAATAGTGTTTTAGCCTATTTTTAATTGGAGATTAGTCATCTCCATCTTTGGCATTTCTTTATACATTCTGAAAATTATTCTCTTAGAGTTGAATTCAACAAAATGTTTAGAATATAAATAATCACAATTCTTCTTAAAATGTACAAAAACAAAAATAGAAAAAGATGTTAACTGTTGTTGTAAGGCCCTTTACAAGCTTTTGCTAAGACCAAAAGGAGAGATAAAAAGACACAAACAAAGGTAAACTACTGTTATGTATGACCAGTGAACACTGATATGAAAGTTCTCAATGTGTGTCCTTGGTAAGTACATGGTACATTGTTGATTCCACAACACTGATATTTCAAAAACTAGCATCTCAGAAAGATTACTAGCTATGGTCAATTGATTGACTACATATTGCATAATTAATATGTTTAGATGTGCCCAGTGTTTGCAAGTACATGCATTTAACATTGCTGTTATTTAGTAGCTCACACATCTGCAGTTCCTCTTCTTGTAAAATGATTTATTAATGTATGTATGTATGTATGTATACAGTGTTCTTTCTGCATATATGCTTGCATGTTAGAAAAGGGCACCAGATCTTATTATTGATGGTTGTTGAGCACCATGTGGTTGCTGGGAATTGAACTCAAGACCTTCAGAAGAGCAGGCAGTGCTCTTAACCACTGAGCTATCTGTCTAGCCCCTGCAATTCCTCTTTTAAAGTAAATATTTACAACATCTTTTTCCTGATGTTGTCAAGAGAATATCACTTTGGTTTCTAATTTACCTCTGAAAATCTTATGAAATGATTCGTGTCTCTGTTAATAAAATGTAGAACGAATGATTTGTTTTTGAAGGGGAGATTTGGGTGAGTGAAAAGCAATTAATTCTTGTAGGAAATCCAAGGGAGAAGGATGCTGGTTGTACTTCTAATGTATCCTCCAATATCTACCAAGCAGAAGGAGGACTGCAAACTTGGAGGCAGAGATCTAGGCAAAGAATCATGGATGGGGGTTCTGAAGTTACTATTCCATGAAAAGGACATGGAGCATCTTGACGTTTTCTTTACAATTATTTCTTCAAGAAAAAGCCAAGGAAGGTACTGGCAATCCTTGCATAACTATCCTTTCTAAAGCCAGCCAAATACTGGTAAAGAAGGGTAGTGAGTGAGAAACTTGTATGTTAAGATGAAAGAAGTCAAGCAAATGTGCTAAAATTAGCAGAAAAACTTTCTTGTACTTTTAAAGTGGTCCATTGTTCAAAACATGGCACTAACATTTGCCTGACTTTGAAATGACTTTTATTGGAATGCCTAGAGGTAATTGATCTAGTTATCTCCTTTATGGGTAAAATGCTTAAATGTATATATAGATTGAGTAGATTTCTCCAGACTATTATGTATCTGAAGAAAAAATACTTCAAATGGAAAATCTTTAAACACAAATAATTTGATTCAAGCACCATGGATTTATCATCAGACATGTTTTTCTTATGATTTAATTAATTTCCTATTGACGAGATGCTTCAGTTGCATGAGTGCTAAAACCATTATTTTTCCTCTGAAAATAGGTGATTTAGTAACTTAATGGCTTTTCATAAGTGCATTTTTTTCTTCCTAAATTTTAGCTGGATGGAGTACGGTTGCATAGTATGTGGGGTTCACAGGTAATAGTGGTACCTTGAATAGTTTCTCAACTCCTGTGATTTATAAATCTGTTTTTTGTGTTTTGTCTATAATTTGTTCTCAATAAAGTGTCTAGAATAGATAGTGCTTTCCTTGTCTGTGCCAGAGGGGATGTGGGTGGGTTTTAGGCTTAAATCCTGCTGAAGCAGACAGATAAATAGAAGCGTAGTGTGAGTGATACATAGATACAGAAAATACAACATCTTTTAAAATACAAAACAAAAGTGCTTTCCAAAATTCCTCTTTAGGTTTCTGTGATATTCTAGCAATCTCCATTATTAATGTTTGATTCGTTTAATTAATTCTTAGGAGATATTTTTTTCTACTTCCCATGTAGATTACATCTGTTTATGTCTCTCTTAGGGTCCTCATTGTTGTCTAAGTTCTCTGGGATTGTGATTTGTTTTCTTTGCTTTATGCTTAATTCTTATGTATGTTTCTGCATTCCACTGATTTGGACAACTGTTCTGTATGGGCACATAATGCCCGCCTTTGTGAATGATCCCATCTTTACATGTACTCTTAATCCTTCAATTGACTGTCCCCTTCTGTAGATAACATTTCATCTTGAACTCATGCTAAATGCTATGCTTTACTTGTACCTTTGCCTTAAGTGGTCTCCATAAATTTATTTGCAAGTTAATAATAATACTTTAGCCTATTTTCTTTTACTTTGCACAAAACTATCCAACTTCTTGTTCAAAGAAAACATACGCAGGGGTATTCATTACTCCACCAAAATAGATATGATATTTTAGTACCCATAATTCTCCATCTGTATGCCAGATGCTTGCAGACACGTGGCATTGCTCATATTTTAAACAAACAAATGTGAAGTGCTCAAGATGGGTAAAGGGCAGTGTTAATGCTCTACACATGTGCCACCATTATTTAGTGCTATATTAATCTTTTGTGAAATCTTAAATATCATTTGAAAAATGAATGCTGCAATTGCGAAGAGCAGAGATGGAAAATGATCTAGCATACTTAGCTGCTCACTGGTAGCCTCATATATAACAACTTAGGAAACCCCTTCAAGTCAAAGAAAAAGAGCTTGAATTGAGGTCATACGGAACTTGAATGCAAAAGGTCATTTGGTGTGGGAGGTGAAATGCGGATACATTTTGTGTCCACTATTGCTTTCTTCATCTTGTATAAAAATAAAATTCCGAGGTCAGATGTATGCACATATAAGTAGATGGCACTTGAAATCTTTATGAGTAGACTCAATTGTGTATTTCTTATCTTGTCATTTTATTCTATTTGAATGTGCGCCATCTCTAGTCTTCTTGTTGCTATGCACTGAGTATCAGGCAGATTTGTAGCGAGAGGTCGCCTGGAGAGTTCAGGTATTTGTTAAATATTCATCTGGTTGATTTTATTATTATTATATTGAATGAATCCTGTTTAAATAAAAAATTGCATGTATTTTATGACCCATTAGTTTATTTATATACTCCTGCTTGGTTATCTGCTTTTCCTAAGTATATAAATATATTATTTCTTGATTTGATTCCTGTTTCACTAAAGCTTTAGTAGATCCATGTCATCTTGAGTCATACTCTCAGTATCTTACTTTCAGCATCAAAGGCAATATTTAATGCTTAACACATTCTCACTTCTTTTCCTTCATAAAATTCTATTTTAAAACAACTTGTTCAATACACAAAATGCAATGCAATTATTTTTTTTCTTCCTCTGTGTTTAACATTCAGGAGTGAAAACAGGTATCTGTCTTCTTTTGTGTATCTTTAAAAGTAAAATTATCTGGTTTTTAATGATTATGACTTGAAAAACAAAAACAAACAAATAAAAATAATTTAAAAATCTTCTAAAAAAAGAAAGTGAAGATTGCAATTCACTTTCCAAGAAACAGAGCTCATGGGTTTTGTTCTTTGGTTTTTGTATGTTTGTCTTCTTAGATGAGACTGAGCCAGACAAACATTAAAGTCCAAAGTAGAGATTTAAAGACAGGTAGAAAATTTAAATTTTCTTCTCTTTTTTTGTATACAAATGTATATGCTATACATATATATATATGTATACATCCCCACTCACACATATATATGTATATACATACACATATATACATATATATATATATGTGTGTGTATATATATATGAAAACACTTCTTTGGTTAGTGTTATCCCATGATATTTTTTGTTATTTGTGGCTATTTTAAGTGGTGATGTTTCTCTGATTTATTTCTCACCACCTTTATCATTTGTACATAGGAGGGTTACTGATTTTTTTTTGGCTGATCTTGTGTTCTGCCACATACCTGACACTGTTTATCAGCTTTAGGAATTCCGTCATCAAATTTTTGGGGTAACTTATGTATACTATTATATCATCTGCAAATAGAAAAATTTGACTTCTTCTTTTCCAATTTGTATCCCTTTGATCTTCTTTAGAATGGAGGGTATAAGGGGAAGGGGGAAGTGGAGCGAGAAGAGGAACATGAGGGAATGGGAAAATTAAGGGGGAAGGACAGTGAGGGAGAGAAAGAAAAGATATATCTTGATTGAAGGAGCCACTTAATGGCTATAGAGAAACATAGCACTAAGGAAATTACCAGAAATCCTCAAGGATGACCCCGCTACCAATCTAAGCAACAGTGGAGAGGACAACCAATTGGCCTTCCCCTGTAATCAGATTGTCATCATAGAACCTACAAACAGCAACTTATGGAAGCAGATACAGAGATCAACAGTGCAGCACTGGACCGAGCTACCTAAGACCAGCCCAAGATAGGGAAGAGTGATAATATGAGCAAAGGGGTCAAGATCATGATGGTGATACCAACAGAAACAGCTGACCTGAGCTAGTGAGTGATCATGGACTCTGAATTGATAGTGGGCAAACTCTTTAGGACCAAACTAAATCCACTGAATGTGGGGGTCAGTTGTGAGGCTTGGACAGTCTATGGGGGCACTATCAGTGGAACCAGAATTTATTCCTAGTGCTTGACCTGGCATCTAGGAGCACATTCTTTTTGAAGGGATACCTCGCTCAGTCTAGATTCAGGGAAGGGGGAGAGCCTTGGTTTTGCCTAGAAGTGAAGTGTCAGAGTCATTGTTGACTCCACATGGGAAGCCTTACCGTTTTTGAGGATGAAAAGGTGGGTTGGGGGGGAAAGTGGAGGAAGCAGAAGGAGCGTGGCAGCAGGGATATCTATGTAAAATGAGAAAAATTGTATTAAAATTCTTAATAAAAATAGTAAAAAGAAAACACAGAAGAATTATGAATTTCTGTCTAAAGTATTGATAAGAGTCTTTGGCATTTTACATGACAGATATTTTCTTTAATCTTCTATAACACAGCCAGAAGGAATACATTAAAATGTGGATACACAGAGCAATTGTGAAAAGTTGCTTGAACATAGTTTACTACTGTTTATGCATTGATTAAATATGTTCTTTTGGAATAATATTCTCCTGCAAAGTTTTATGTTTTTTCACTTCTTGAGAATGACAAACATATACCATAAAACATGATCCTTTCCACTTCTCATTCTTCTCCAACTTCCACCACAATCTCCTCCAGCATTATCCCCTGCCAAGCCAATGACTTCTTGTTTGTTTTGTTTGATAGCCTACTAAGTCCACTTAAGTTCAGCTATATGTGTATGGATGAGAAGCCAGTTACTGAAGCATCGGAAGTCTACCAGTGACCAAATTTCTAGAAAGAATGATTCTTCCTACCACCACAGCTGTCCACTACTAACATACCCTCCTTTTCAGGTGGGGCCTGGCATGAACCTTCCCTATCTACACTGGATCTTTGGCTGGCATGATCAACATAGGTCTTATGTAATCAAGGAAAGCTGCTATTGGTTCATTGCTATGATAGTCAAGCCACATCAATGGAACAGCATTTCATTGGATTCTGCTTCATCTTCCTGCTCTTATATTCTTTCTGCCTCGAGTTACAAAATGTATTTTTGATGTATGTAGCTGACATTCTAAAGTACAGTGTTAGGCCTTAGAGAAGGTAACATCATCATTGATTATAACGAACAACTAAAAATGACTCATTGAATGCCAAATATGGTAGCACATTTCCTGCAATCTCAGGATGTAGAAATTGTAGGTAGAATAATCAATATTCAGTGTCATTCTGAGCTACATAACAAGCAGCTCAAGAATCTCACACAAACAAACAATACTCATATAGAACCCACTCAACATAGACAATACATGCAACTCATGATTTGAAATTTACTTGGTTGTATTCTTCATGGGGATGAATATAGTATATATTATTCTGTTTGTTATTGTGCCTAGGAGAATACCACAAAAACTTAACCTTGCTTTTGTTTATTAGTGGAGAAAATTGATAATTATGGAATCATGATATTAGAAACATCTTCCCAATTCCAGAATCACCAGAATTCATGGCATCCCTTCCTCCTAACCAATGTTGCACACTTAGCTCTGCAGCTTTTAAAAGTTGTACAATAAATGTTTTATTTTTATAGTAAACTCAAGTGGAGTATTTTATCATGATACCTAAGTTGAAAAATAGAAATTAAGAATTCTGTTATCTTTTTCCTTTTAGTATCTTTGAAACTCCTCACAATAGTAAACTGTCAATGCTTCCTTCAGAAACTTTTATCTAGCTCGAGTTATAACATTGAAGCTTGTTAAATCAAATAATAAATAAAGGTTAAAGATCAAATATAAATTTTGAAAGAGTTAACAGAAAATTAAAGTGAAATAAAGTGAGATATTTGGATTATGTTATCCTCCTTTCCGATGGTTGATGTCCAATAGGTTGGTCATATTAATTTTCTAGGTCCATAGAATGGTATCTGGGTAATAGAGACATAGAGATGCTTGTAGAATGGGTAGAAACTTCTGAGGCTACCCCAGATCTCTAGATCTAGGAAGAGTCTTCTGTTTTTTTTCCAAAGAATAAGGTTGGACAGAAGTGTGTAAGCCAGTTCACATTCTTATCTCTGAAGTCAGAAAGATTGTAAACAGCATGTACCTAGGTTCCAGTCTGTTACCAGTGTTTGCTCAATTATCCAAACGCACACAAAAATTCCATCTTTACGGAAACATGGAGCTAATAGAGTTATTCCCAAAGAGAAGATGAATTACCATCTCCCAGATGTGGAAAATGAAGACACTGGAATGTCATTTTTTTCTAGTATTTTTTTGAGCTTCTAAATATCTCAAACATTCAAGTCTTCCTATTCTTTTAATATTTTTAAAATCATTTTTAAAGTTAACAGAAATACTGTTGAAATAGATGGATACTCAGTCTTCTAGCTGATACTGAAAAATGGGAATAAGCTTTAGTTTAAATCTTAATGCATATGGTTTCAAATGGGTGGTTTTTTTCATTTATCACTGTGGATCATCTGTTTAAATGTAAAACTGAGGACTAAAATTATATCATTAGAAAGCAATTAAATTTGTTCTATGAACAAAATTAGTGTAAAATTCATGCATTTAATTTCTCCACAAAACTCCCAGTGTGAATGGAAATAGATGTTTCCATAACTTTTTATCAACTCTTTCCATAATTCCAATTTCCTAAACTCTGATTTCCACCATAAAAATTATGCTGTTCTCTTTGGAACACTTTAGATGTGAATGCTGTTTTGTTGTTTCTGAGCCTGTACTTGTTATAAGGATGACAAATTCATATTCTTCTCGCCAAAGAGTCATACTTTAAATTACTATTCACACATTTTAATGATGTTATGTATTGTTCTTAATGAAGGTCAGACCTGTGAGATAATACACTATTATTGGCTGAATTCTAGCTATTTTGTATGTGTTATACATTTGACAAGAATACAGCTTCTGAAAAAAACATTCATTTACACAGAAAATGTTTTGCTCTGAGAAAACCAAAGCATGCTGGTGTCCAAATATAGAAAGGTGTTGCTGGATTCATAGTTTTATTTCATGACAAAGAAACATATTTTTATATTCTTTGATGCTCAAAGGATGAATTCAAAAGGCCATTTTCTATTTATTTCATTTCCCTTCTCTTTTCACTTGATCTTTTGTTCCTTTGTTTCATTTATGTGTATAAATATTTAGTAATGTTTAGTTATTGAAGTGATTACTCTCTTAGCAAGAACACCATACCTGGCATTCTGTAGAATGCACTTGTAGCGCTTCCCACGGAAGCCTTGCAGAAACATCACAGAGAGCTTTGACATGCAAAATTGGGAGGACACAGAGGGCTCCCATTTTTGTTTTTAGATAAAAAATTAGGCTAAATAAAAACATACTGCACTAAGAGAACCATCACATGGACTCATTATATGAGTCTGGATACACTGTATTTTCCACTCCAGAGTGAAAGCATAAGGAGGGGCCTAGTTTGCTTGTTACACCAGTTCAAAATAAAGTCATGTGAGATTAAGTACAGAGTTTTCAGACTTTGATTTCTTTCTTTGATTTCCTGTCACTCTGGAACCACATGACAAAGATGCTTTGAATTATACTTCACTTTTTTTTCCTAACTCCTTGAGGAAAAGGGTGTTTTTAGGCTTTTAGATTGTACACAGAAGAAATCCCACAACTGAATGATTTTCCTATAAATGTAATCAATTCACAAAGGAAATCTGGAAAATCAACATTAAAATTCTTCAAAGTTAAAATTGATATGAATGATTGATTTAGTCTTCTTTTCTTTTTATTTAAACCTTGGGAAATAGCCTAAGATAGGATAGAATTTTACAATGAATTCCCTTTGAGTGGGTGTAGGCTCCTGAGGCTCTTCTTAAGTTTGGTTCAATACTAATAGATCTTTCTCACAGCTCCTTAAATGCGTTGTTTATTTGACTCATTTTGATTCTCAGAACTGAACTTGATTTACTCTGCTCTCAAAGCTCATAGAAAGAACAGACAGATTCCTCTATCTTCTATTCATAATGTCCAAGTGAAAGTAAGCAATCATTAGCTACCTGATCCATGATCACTGCTATTGATTTTTTTTTTCACCTTTAAAAGGATTTTTAAAAAGCTTAAGAGGAAAATCTACCAAAAAGGTATACTGATGGCTTAGGGGGAACCAACCTTTAGAATAATAGTTTCAATCTCTGTTCAGCTCCTAAGTATACATGTCTGCAACTATGGGAGACACGGCCATCATGACTGCAGTTTACCCAGGTGTTATTACTAAATCAGAAGTGTTTCTCAGGTGGGTGTGATAATGCATACCTATATTTCATCACTCAAGAGGCTTAAGTCTGTGAAGCCAATCTCAACTACACAGACAGAAGTGATCTCAAGGAAAACTAAACCTAGGTATTTTTTCATAAAAAATTATAAATGGAATAAATGACACATTTTTCTTTTGGTAAATTAAAAACAGATTTTAAATTATTTATTCATTGAGTGTGTGTATGTGTGTGTGTGTGTGTGTGTGTGTGTGTATGCATCCTGCACCACTGTACCTTTGTGGAAGTTAGCAACAACTTGAATGTCAAGTCTCTTTCTCTATGTGGGCCCTAGGGTTGAATTTGCATTGTCAGGTTTTGCAGAAAGCAGGTTTACCTGCTTGTGATCTCATCATTCCTTCATTTTGGTGAAGTGTTATATAGTCCTTAATTAGAACGTGTTGAATTATCTTTTGAAAACAAAAGAGGTGAATTATAAAAACAAGGTGAGAAAGAGGAGGGAGAGGGAGAAAGAGACCACAGAGGGGTGACATATTAGGTACTTGTTTCTTCATTTCTTTTGCTTTAGACCTAAGAGACATCAGTGCTGAACAAGGAAGAGCACAAAGACAGAATCAAGGAATGAGAAATTTGAAATATCTTTCCTTTGTGGTTATGGGATAGCCTTGAAAGAATTAATGAATGAGTGATACTCAGTCACCAGCTAAACTGTGAGCCTAGTAAACACAACAAAGGAAATTAAAACACAACGCAGATGATTGTTGAAGTATTCAAGGGAAAATTAATGTTTCTTAAAATATGAATGAGGGAAATGTGGCACCACGTGATACTGAGAATGTTGAGACTGTCTTCATGTTAACGTGCTCAATACTTCCTCCAAAGGGTGAGATCAAACATCAAATTTGTTTATTGCCATTATCACAGGAAAGCCACACTTGTAGACATGCATCCCTATCAATCGCAGTACAATGTGGATGCTTATGTTACTTTCTCTAGGAAACAGTTCAGAACACATTCTGCTCTTCTGACATGTAACAGCACACATAAGGGATAACTTTTCATTGTTTTTATGCTTTATGTCAAATTTTTAAAATCTATACGACTGTTTTTAAAATCTATTCACTCTAAATAGATAGTAAATGTAAGGGTCTGTTGAAATAGAAGAAAAGAAATTACATCCAAACGAGGTAGAAATCACCTCTGAAAGTTTAATGGCTTCCTTTAAATCTTGCCAAATCTATCATCTGGACACTGAATTACCAGGTGCATGCCAAGGGTGTTATTGACCTATTCATCTAGCTTCTTTCTCTCTTGCAATTCAAACTGCAAACAACGTGATTCTGATTGCGCTTCTGTGTGCAGCTGTACTGAGATTGATTACTGCAACTCTTGTGCCCAGCCTCATCGCCACTGGCAGGCCTGGAGGTGAGATCCTTTCCAGCGCTTCGCAACTCTCCGACAGAATCTATCTCCTAGTTTTAGGTTGAAAACCCTCTTCCCATGGTTGCTTATTTCATCTTTCTGCTGAATATTTTATTTTAAAAAGAACAGTAGTGTGGGGATGCTTTTAGTCTCGGCTGCTCAAGTGTTTTCAGGCTGTTCATTTTACAGTGCAGTGGGCAGTAATGCACTTGCTGGCAATAAAGAGAAGTGATTCCCTTTCCTCTATGGCATCATTACTGTTTATGGCTAAGAATAGTGAAGGATCATAGTCTCTCATATTCTGTTTTATTAATGATTTCATCTTATAAACACATGTATGTATAAGTGGAGGGTATTAAATATGTACAAGGATATAGGATTATACCTTTAAAACTAAAGAAGTTATGCTCAAACTAAAACTCATATTTTATCTTTAAGAGAAAAAACAGGGCTAACTAGATCTTACTAAGACATATCCTGATAGTCTTCTGACTTTCATTGCTTTACAGTTGAAATAAATAGAAGTCATATAAATTGTTTAGAGCGTTTGCTTAAACTATGTTCTCTGGATTTCATTCCTGTCTCAGAAATGTATTTGGCATGCGATGGTGAGATGCTTATTTTCGATTTCTTTATTTTAATACTGAAAAACTATGAATCCTGCAAGATGAGAATGAATAGTAAATTAATGACTGAAGTAATTTAGCATTGTCTCTATTGCCTGTTAAATATTAAGTAAATATTATGTACTGTATTTGTGGTATTGATGAGCTGCCACGGTATAAATGGTAAATACATAACAATAATTGTATTGTTTCAGGTTCTCAAAAGAATGTTCTACCCTAGAATATATCAAATGTACTTATTTGTTTATTTTGCTTCACTTATGTAATGCTTAGTTATATAATAGATGATATGTATTATCTATCTACCATCTCTATCTATCATCTATCTATTTATCTATCTACTGTCTATCTCTCTATCTCTATCATCCATCTATCTATCTATCTATCTATCTATCTATCTA
>LOEQ01002054.1:32291-55858 GCA_001685075.1 Bramus lutescens | reverse complement strand
TTTTTTTTTTGATCACTAATGTATACTATATCATCTGCAAGTAATGATACTTTGACTTTTTCCTTTCTAGTTTGTAACCCTTTGATCTTCAACTGGCTTACTGATCCAGCTAAAATACCAAATGCCATAATTAACTGAGATGGAAAGAGTGAAAAATCTTTCCTTGTTACTGATTTTAGTGGAAATGAGTTGGGTTTCTCTCAAATTAATTTAATGTTGGCTATTGGATTACTGTAGGCTATAGAAAGAGAAACCTGGACAACTCTGGCATAAAACCCTCCACCTACACTCTGTCCTGCCTGTGGCAGATCAATGGTGGCACAAAACTTGTGGGAGTGGCCAACCAATTAAACCAGTTTGTTTTAACTTGAGGTCCAGATCATAAGAGGTGCCCCATGCCCTCTACTGCCTAGAAGGCCAGAAACCAGAGATTGGATAGCCAAGACTCCTAGGATAGAGCAAAACTTAAAGGGTCAAAAAAATCAATGATTATTAATTACATTCTGCTATACATATGTGTTGGTGTCTTGCCTAGTTATCATCAGAGAGACTTCCTACAGGAGCAGATGTGAGTGGGTACAGAGACCCTCAGCCAGATATTATTCAGAGAGGGTCTAAATTGGATGTCTCCATGGGATTCTTTCCTTGGAGATAAGGAAAGCCCTCAAAAAAGAAGGTGAGGAAAGAATCTAGTAGTCAGAGTGAATGGACAACATGGCCCCCAAAATTAACTAAGCCGTGTTCCCATGGTCACAGATACTGAAATGGCAAGCATGGGGAATACATGTGCCTGTACCATGTTCTTTGCATGTATGTTATTGAGATATATTGTACAAAAGAAGAATCTATTTTCAATATACCACCACACATATATATCTAAGCCACTGAGAGGGTAGTAGGAGAAAGGAAAAAGTCCCCAAGATTTTCATTTCAGTTGAATCCTAGTCACCACCTGTGATAGAAACTACCAATCCATGATACATAGATACCAATCAAACAAATTAGTAAATATTACTGTGAGTGTATTCCTTTGACCTATGAATGGATGTTCACAGTACAGAAGCATACATTTTCTAGATGTTCAATTGGCTACATTAATGGCAAAAACACTTTCTATTCTATTTACTTTTTCAGAGAGTTTATCAAATATTTTACTCAATACGAAAGAGTCTTAATGGCTGCAGTTTGAGTAGATAGGAAGTTTATAGGTGAGATAATTAAAATCACTTATTAGAACTTCATAGTAAACAAGCATCCTGTCAAGATTTCTATGTAATTATGTTGCCAACCCTGAAATCATGCACATGCTAGTAAACTAAATGGACTCCGTAGATTTTACGTACATATTTAGGTGTGCATATAGCAATAACAACCAAAGGGAAAGAGATGCTGAATTATAGAGACTGTAAGGGGAAATACATTGGAGGGACTTGAGGGAAAAAGGAAGAGGAAATTATATAATTGTATTTTAATTGCAAAAATAAAAAGACGTATATGTAGGCACAGTGGTCTAGATAGTTAGACATGTTCCAACAACCTTTTTTCAAGTTGTAGAAATAGACTCATTTTGAATAAGCAGTTCTGGGACACTCATTCTGAACTATATCGTACCAACACTGAGATACTGCTTCCACTCTGGATATCATGACAATAAACATACCAGCGATAATGTTCTTAGGATGATACAAAATAAGCAATGCAAATACTAGGTATTCAATAGATGGCCAGTGAATAAAACCACCATCATCTAGTTCTTAGTATGCTTCTGGAATTGTTATGCTTATAGCAAAACATAGTCATTAATAAAATTTGCCTTACTTCTAGAGACTTTGAAAGCGAAGTGTTTATTTAACCCATGATTAATTACAGGGAGATTAAATGACATTTTGAAAATAAAATCATATTGCCTTTGGTTGAAGGGATTAATTTGCATAGGGACTGTGAATATGATTGCCTTTCTCTATATGGACATTTATAGCATGGCAGCGGGTGAATCTGTAATATCTCTCTATGGTTTGATGTATCAGAATATTTTAAAATACTCGGAGCAGTTATGATTTTACCAGCTATAGACTGACAACTAATAATCCTTACTCTCTAATAGAGCTTCTTTTTCACTGCTTTGCAGCAGTTAAGTAGGCAAGCTGGAAACCAACAGAACATGAAAATAGTAAATTATTTCCACAGAAGGCTCATAATGTGTCCCCTAACCTTGCCTTTAGTGAGATTTGAGGTATGTTGCAGGAATTCAAGAAATAAGTACTGAAAAATATCAAGTTACTGGTTTCAGTTTTATTGAGTGACAAGGTTTTCAGAACAGAAACATTTTGCTTGTGTTTTATTGAAGAAAGCCTATTTGATGTGTTCTCTTGTTGACTTCTTAGATTATTTTTCCAATTTGACATTTTCTAACCACAAGAACTATTCGACCAAAAAGTAAATTATCAGTAAATATATGAAATGGGTAAAATATCAATGTATATGAAACCTGAGCTTTAACAATATGTGTGTCTGTGAGTGTATGTATATGTTCTCATGTGTGTGTGGACATGTGTATATGTGTAGATGTTGTACGCTTATGTGTATGCATACATGTATTTGAAAAGCTTAACCTGGGCAGCTGTTTAAAAAGTCATCTGGAAATATTTAATAAACTTAATGCCAGCAAAATCCCTGTGCATATATTCATGGGTACATAAATGAATGTTCATTGCAGCATCAACACTGATTTTGGTGACGAAGCTCTAGAAACAATGTAGCTGTTTATCATCAGGTGATGGACACAAAGGGCCCAGTGCTGTGCTGTCAGATTATTTATACGGGAAGTCAGTCAACACAGTAGGGTGCACACAGGTTATACATTCACAGACAATATTATGCATTCTTCAGCTCTCTCTGAATGCTAACACAGTTCCATACATCAGTCTCACAGATCTAAGAATAGTCGAGTGTTTACTTTAATTGTGCTTGCTAATAAGCAGGTAGTGGCAAGTACTACAGCTAAATGCTAATTTTCTCTTATGGCACATGTTCTTAAGAATATCATATGATATAGGAAATACCTGTGGTGAACTATACACTGTACAAATAAATATTTAAAATAGTTCCGTTTTTTCCTGGAATATTTGCTATTTTAAATATGAATTCCAGCTCTTTCGGTAAGTAAAAATTTATGTTGCTGTAGAGGGTATTACTGAGACTTAAAATTAGAGCATGATGTTTATTTTATTGTTGATTAAAACATTCCTTTCATTTCGATCACTTTATTGTGGAGTTAAAATAAGAAGTAAAGAGCGTGATAAGTCTAACAGATGAGAAGTTTCTTCTCTAGGCAGAGAAGGGAAATGAGGAATACTGGAATAAAGTTGGTAGGAATGTTGGTTTTCTACTCCTGTTTCAGTAGTAAAGAAAACAAATACATACTGAAAAGGGAGTATATCTATAGGAACATTTTATGTGGAAGAAAGAATGTAAGAGACAGAAAATATGGAAGAAGCATGCAAAATGTTGTCTTCTGCACATTGTCTCAGTCAATGCCCTCATGATTTCACAGCAGCTATGGAGGTTTGCACTGGGCAGGCACAAAACTGGGCTTCTTCACAGTCAATAAGCAAGCAGGGAGGAGCTTGTGGAGTCTGTACTGAACTGTTGGCTCCTTATAGCTTCTGGGAAAAAACATTATACTTAATTATAGCCTGATGAGTCCTCTGGGTGCAATTGGTCATAGGATGGACACACAACTCAGTGAGTTACAAAACAAAACAGAAAGGCACACATAAAGGAAAGAAACCTGTGAAGAGTAGGAAAGAGGCAAATGGTTGGGTGAAGTCTCAATGAAGGATGGGGTAACAGTGATGAAAATAAAATAAAATATATACATGTATGAAGTTTTAAAGAACATGTGTTTTGTTTTGTTTCGGTTTTTGTCAAAGAGACATAGTTTCTCTGTGTAACAGCCCTGGCTGTCCTGGAACTAGCTCTTATACACAAGGCTGGCCTCAAACTCACAGAGATACGCTTGTCTCTGCCTCCCAAGTTCTGGGATTAAAGGCGTGTGGTACAACCACCTGGCCTTAAAGAACAATTTAATACAACTTATAAACAAAGGAAACATTTTGCTCTTTTGGAAGTAACAAGTTCAAACTGGGATTCAAACCAAATTGATGCACACCATTTCTCTAAATTAAAGGACTTCTAGTTTATTTAATATCCTTATTTTTTTCTTAAACTTGGAGAGTTTTGAGGGCATTTAAAACCTCAGAATCTTTCTAATTCTTAATATGAAATAATAGTGAAATCAACTTTGTGGAACGGTTCATAGTCCAGCCTTATGGAATTCATAATCATCTTCCTTGGGCAAAGACTTTGTTCATCATCTGATCTTGCTGGCACCCTTCCGATTCATGTTATTCTTATCAGATCCATGTGAGGCCATGTGAGTGACCACAGGGAAGGGAAATTAAATGCAGAGCAGAAACGGTCTGGCAATGACTAGCCTATAATGCATGCAACACCAGAGAGAGAGAGAGAGAGAGAGAGAGAGAGAGAGAGTCAATTTTATCCTGGAGTGAAAAGTATTTTTCTGGATTTATCTAACCAAAACTTGCTAGAATCAATGGGCTGTTATGAAATATTAGTGGAAGATGTGTTAAAATCACCTATGCTGTGGAACATTTATTACATGATTCAGAGATGTTTTTTCACTCTTTTATGTTGCATTTGTTTAACTCTGTCAAGTTGTGAGACTTTACCAATCTAAAACACTTAATTGGTCTAATAAAGAGATGAACAGCCAATAGGTAGGCGAGAGAGGGATAGGTGGACTCTCAGGCGGAGAGAATAAATAGAAGGAGAAAAAGAGAAGAAAGAGTAGCGAGAAAAGAAGGAGAGGAGGAGGCCAGGGACCAGTCACCCAGCCACCCCGCCACACAACCAGATACAGAATAAGAAGAAAAGAAAAAAATATTCCACAAACAAAAGGTAAACAGGATAATTTAACTTAAGAAAAACTGGTTAGAAACAAGCCAATCTAAGGTTGGACATTTATAAGAAATAATACTTCTCTGTGTATTTATTTGGCAACTGGGTGCTGGAACCCCAAAGAACAAAGAGGAAAAAAAAACTATAATGTTCCTTACGTTATATAAATATAACACATCCGAATCCACAGAGAAGATATTTACCTGACTTATAATGTTCTTTATGCTAGTGTGTTGGTTAATGTTTATCAGTTTCAAGAGGGTACATCAGCTGAAGAATTGCTTCCATCAGACTAGACCATGGGTACGTATGTGGGTCATATTCATTAGGTCTAGAAGTGAGAAGGACCAGCACACTATGCGCAGTGTCATCCTAGGAAGGTAGTCCTGACTGTATATGAAAGCATGTTGAGCTTTCTTTCCTCAGTGATGGTGGACTGTAAACTCTAAGATGACATAAACTTCTTTTGGTCAGTTCTAAGTTGTTTTTGGTAAGTGTTTTATCACAGAAACAGAAGAGTGAACTAGGGCAACTCACTGTGGGAGCCTCAAATGCAAATCACCATGTAAATGTTGTTGTTTGAAATCTGTGGAGAGATGGGGTTAGTAATAAAATATCTCCCTCACTTCTATCAGCTTACATTAACCAAATCATATACTCAATATTTTAATTATGTGATTAAAACTACCTTCTTCCCATATCTTTGTGCTAAAATAACCATACTTTGAAAAACATTTGAAAATTGTTTTATAATTAATAAAAATCAATCATTAATCATTTTAGTGTAGAGCATCCACTTGGAAATAATTTATCTTCAAATTATAGAGACATCTTCAGTAGTTAGTGATGATTCTGAAGCATATGTTGGATGGTACTTCCTCACATAGAATTTAACATGTGGTCATGAAAGCAAGGAATTTATATATTTAAAAGTCATTTACATAATTTCTTAAGATCGAAAAGTCACTCACTAAGTTTTTTAATATTGTGGAACAATAATACCATCAAAAATAAGTTATCTTGCTGTCAGTGGCTGATAACGTAGAGTGTTCTGTAGAATGTCTATAGTCATGAAGGTAAAATATCTTTCACTATGTTCACAAGCTTCCGATACAAATTAAAATTCTTCAATATTTAGATAAATAAAAAGTTTCTGAGGGTTATAGAAATTAAATGTCATAGATAATCAAAGATTTACTCAGATCCATTCCCATAGCAGCAGCATCAAATGGCTTCCTAATGTGTTTATATAGATAGATAGATAGATAGATAGATAGATAGATAGATAGATAGATAGATACATTTATCAAGAAAACTCAAATCTTGTCATGGTCTGCTGAACTGACTGACTTTAAATCTTGAAGCCTCGTGGGTTTCCCAGTGGAAGGAAGATGAGTGCATTCAGAACCACATCTCTCTTGAAATCTAGTCCTTATGTCTAATAGTTTTAAAATTAGCAGGGAGCCCCAGGGAGTCATTTTGTCCTGCTTGCAGAGTCAAAGCATGGGGAATCTTTTGATTTGAGATTCAGAAAGCTTACATCTTTGCTTTATCTTAGTAATAATCGAATACTTTAATTTTATTTTAATATGATAAATATGCAAGGCACAAGAGTGTTTTGCGCAAGCTTCCTTTTGTGGAAGGCAGAGCTCAGAAAAGCAACTTTCTGCATCTGAAGTCAGGCATCCCCAAGGACTGTCTACTCCCTTGTTAATTACAGGCTTCTGCTGATGTCATTGCTTTGTTACATTAAAAGAGAACATGCAGACTTCCCTCTGCATGCCCAGATCCACATTACAGATCCCAACAATCCTAGACTGAAAATTATTCATAATGAAGTCACTGAACACACACAGTGTCCTGGCCATCAATCCGTGAATAACTCAGCATGGTTGTCACTTGCATGGCATTGACATCATGCTAAGTATAATAGAGTGTTTGGGAAGATGTGTCTAGGCTAAATGCAAACACTAACTATTGCATTGTGCTAGGTATCACACATGACATAGACCTGTCTTTAAGCGTTCAGGAGGACATGCAGATTTGGGGATCAAATGTACAGGGTTCTGGAACTAAATCCTTATGTGAGCTGAGGAATGACTGTGGTAGTGTAGATGACCTTACTCACTTGAGTGATCCGAACTGGGAAAGGAACTGAGCCATTTTTAATGCTCTGATCCCAGAACAGACATTGCATGCAGACTTGATTTATTTCAGTGTTTAAAAAAAATGAACATGGATAATATTTTCACTAAACTTAATGGGATACCATGTTACTTGTGTACTGTAAAGTCACAAACCTGAGTTTAATGTTATAAATGTTTCATTTTTTATGCATTCATAGTAAAGGCAGTTAGTTGCTTTTGTTCGTTTCATCAGTGAAGAAAATGAAAATATGAAAATTAGGTTAACAAGGCAAGGAGCCGAGAGCCAGCTTGATTCTGATTTCCATCCATACGTGGAGTCAGGTACATAGTCACCTCCTACTACCAGGAGGTTGGGAGGTGACACTGCATGGGACTTGCTTAGAGCAGACCCTGTCAGGGAGCAGCCTTTGTGTGCTGACGCCACTGTAGGCCTAGAACACATCTCAGTACAGATCCCAATCAGAGTCAGCCTGATGGCAATCTTTTTACCTTCAAGTGATATATTTAAAGAAAATCTGAACTTTGTGTCTTTTGATTTATGTAAAATCTAAATGAGACATTTGATTTCAAGGCCGAAAGAAAGAAGAGTAGCTTTTAAAAATAAATTTCACACAACTTACTAGAACTTTAGCCTATAGTACTGCCTTATGAAGATATTTTGGATGATGAAATTATCTGTAGTTGAATAAGCTTTACCTGGTTGTCGGAGGGTTGGGGTTTCTGCAGCTCCCCAGTGAGGCCTAATGCTATCTTAGTGCAATTCAAACTTTGCAAGTCAAAATGTGCTCTCATTCTTTTTTATTTAATATCAACCATAATTAAATGCTCAAATCATGAATATTAAAAACATCTTTAAAAAGAAATGACTTTTCTAAAATAGAATACCACTTGAATCATACTGATGGCCCAAAATAGTCTACCTTTTTTTTCCCCTGTAAGTGGCATTTGATTGATTCTCACTGACAAATAAAAACTGCTGCATGCTGATACAAGTAGGTGAGGAGCTCGCAAACTCCTGAAGAACTGGCTGCTGTGTTGCTCTCTGAAGCATCTATAGGTAAATGTCTTACTGGTTGGAGAGATCACGTCTGTTCCCTACCCTCAGCATCCACAACACCAGGGCATACACATACTCTGTCAGACACACATGATAATTGTAGCAAATATACTCATTTCACACACAAACAAGGGCACACTTCCTCCAACAAGGCCACACACCTCCTACTAGTGCCACTCCCTATAAGTTTATGGTGGGGGGCAAATATATTCATATTATTACACACACACACACAAAAAAAAAACCAAACAAACTGAGAGCCAACTTGCCGTTGGTAAACTGAACCTAGAAAAGTGAGTGCATAGTTCATTTCTAAATCAGAGCTCTTGAGAACCACAAGTAGATGTTACAGTTTCAGTCTGAAAGTTTTAATGCCTTTTACATAAGGAGAGGATTTTCATCTGAATTGAAGGGGACAATGGTCACAGCCGCAGCTCAGTCAGGGAGATTACGTCCCCTCTCATTCAGAAATAGTGATGAGTTCGAGTGTTTGCATGGGATAACGGAACGTGACCCACACATTGCTTCACCTTGTCTACAATTCATACATTCACCTCAGTTGGGCCCAACAGTACAGACATGCTTGGACTAGGTACCCCATAATAGAACTAAATTTGATAAGTCATACTTGATATCATGATTTTAAAGTTATTTCTGATAACCATTTTACTCTTATTTTTCTATTTAAAAGGTACTTATTTATTAATCTTGCATGGTGAATAAAATTTAAGAACATTTGTCTGCATATATGAGTGCACACACTGTGCAGAGGTTAGAATACTGCAATGAATCGCCAGAACTGTAGTTATAGATGGTCGTGAGCTTCCCTTCACAGTACTGGGAATCAAACCCATCTCCTCAGCAAGAATACTAAGTGTTCCTAACCAATGAGCATCTTTCCAGCCTCTGATTTTATATTAGAGGACTGCTACCTTGTTTGCAATTTTAAGAAGCCATAATTTCATATAAGAAAATAGGCTGTTACTGCAGTTTTCCAAAGTAAGTTCTTGGAGAACCAAAATACAACATTTCAATTAAGGTGATAGAAAAAAAAATAGCTTACCTGATCCTCCTAAGGATCACTATAAAACGTTTGAAGGTGAATGTCCTCAGGGGTATGTGTTTTAAAGA
Source organism: Bramus lutescens (assembly GCA_001685075.1). Classification (NCBI taxonomy): domain Eukaryota; kingdom Metazoa; phylum Chordata; class Mammalia; order Rodentia; family Cricetidae; genus Bramus; species Bramus lutescens. The sequence continues at coordinate 46,543 of LOEQ01002054.1, read as the reverse complement.
TTGGTTCCTAGATGTTCACACAGTTTGTAGATGCTGCAGAACATTTAAGAGGTGAGGCTTAACTACAGGAAGAGTGATGTTTGGGGTGGGACCTCGATTTGTGCTATGCAGTAGTCCTCTTTGCAACATTAACTCCAGCCTCATCAGAGCCACATTACAAAGAGGCAGTCTCCTGCTTCTGCCCAGGATGCCCAGCAGCTTACCATCAAGCCTTCTCGACTGTTGTAGACTGCAATTGTTCAAACCATGACCCCAAATAAATCCTTCTAAGTTTCTTGTGTAGAATTTGGTTGTTTTGATGAGAAATGTGCCAGTGTAAACTCTTTTGTTGTTATCTCATCATAAATAGAGCGTTGAGAATGTCTTTTATATTCAAGATACCCATAATGTGATTTGCAAATATTTTATTCTATTGTGAAGTTAAACAGTTCATATACATAAGATTTTCAATAAAAAATTCAAAGCATATATTTCTCCTTTTCTGAATTAATTTTTGCAACTCAAGGTTTTTACTGTTTTGCTTTTCTTTCTTTTTGTAAAAAAATACTGTTTTAGATTTGTTCCACATCTTATTTTTTTCAGAAATTTAACAATACATAACAAATAAATGGATATTTTTCAAGTGCTTTTTTCTTGGGTCAATCTATACAGTCAAGAATTTGTCCATTTTAGCCTATTAATATGGCTTTTTCCATAGTTTGGGTTTCAAGTATTAAGATAAAAGCAGAGCTAATTAATACAAGTTCCTTTACTTTTATGGTGCTGTTTTGTAACCATTCATGTAATAAAACTTCCTTTACTTATATATATATTTCTAAGTAACCATTCATGAAAATGACTGGTGAGATACAGGGCAGAGGTGCTTTGACAGCTTTTACTATTGTCCTGCTTTGTCACTTCTCAGCAAACATTTATTCTGACAACAGTTGTGGTGATTGTGGTAATCCAAGATGGAGAAGTAACAATAGAGAATGGCCACTACTTTTGAAATATGCTCCACCATGTTGAACTTAAGGCCTGACTAGGCTAGTCAAGTTCTCTGCCACTGAGTTATACCCTTAATTCAAAATCTATTTTAAATAAAAACTAAATTGGTAAAATTAAAGAACCATTGAAAATATTAATGTACTACTAAAATCAAACTTTCTGTTTGAGTTTTTCACCCCACTTTGAGTATATAAATCTGGATATCTATCTCGCTTAGTTTAGGGGTGCTTTGTGTTTCTCTTGATGCATCACAGCTGCAGGTTTGGGGCTTAGAGCTCTTCATAAGGTGGTTTGGAGTCTATAAGCCTTATACTACCTTGTGATTATATTTAATGTAAATATAACTTTATACCTGAGAATTAGCAATGCACTGGTGTTTCCTCTAATTTCTTGACTGGTTACTGGTAATACAACTCTGTTTGGTGCAGATTAAATTATTAATACCTATTCAGTGATGGCTTTCTGATCTTCCTTAATTTTTTAAAAATCTTAATTGTTGAATAACCTCCAGGATGGAACAAAGTCTATTTTAAGGTAAGAGGTCAATGCCTGTTGCATAAGGCGATAAAGTGGGGACAGATCTAGAATTTGAAATGTTTCTAATTCCTTATGAAAACAGGTCATCGAGTGTTGTAACTTCATGATTATCCATATTCAAGAATACTTTTTTCTTTTATGTCTTTTATGAAATCTATAATCTACTGAATTTGTTGCTCCAGGTACTCTATGATGACTAAAAACCAAAGTTAGAAATAAGAATATAGGAACTGCTCTGTTATTTTAAATGCTGCACTGTTAAGAGTGAAACTTCCACGATTTTTTCTCTTGTATGTGATTTTTTTTCTCTGACATAACACAAGTTTTATATCACTAATTTCCTATGGCATGATACTTTGCAAGAACACATCTAAAGAAATAAGAGTGGATTACTATGATATTAATGCATACGAAATTACCTGTAAATTTAGAAGTTAATACTGCAGCCCTCTCTACCTTCAGTGACTTTGCATTCCTTTGAGGACTTTTCTTATTCTACCATGAACCACAAATGAATCAATGATTTTTGTGTGAACAGACTGCAGGAAAGATACAGAAGCAATATACATGAGTACTATAAAGAGTGTTCTGGAAAAGATAGTACTTAAAAATAATTCCTGGTGATCTATAATTATGGAAAGTATCATCCACTATTCTGAAATTCCCTTCATTGTCTATTTGAAAGCTGTCTTGAAGTTCTCTCCTTAAAGCATTGATAATCTGTTACTTTGAGGATGCCAGTGAAAGGCATAAAGGCATTGTTCAGACAGATTTTTTTTTCTGGAAATATTTCACAGAAAGAGAAGTCTTGCCAGGGAGGTTTGATGATGACACATGCCTGAGATCTAAAGAGTTCTGTGTTCCCTGCACCATAATGAGTAACAGGGAAGAAAACTGAGGAGGAGATTGACAAGATGAAAAGAGGGGAAGCAATATTGACATTTGAAACTAGAAACAAATTATAACTTTACCTACAGTAATAAATGAACTGCCCTAACATAAGTAGAGAAAGGCAATGATTAGAAAACAGTTTCCCAATCCTTTTTCATTCCTTCTCACATATATTCTACAGAGCCCTGCCATTAAGCGATGCATATCTATGTGTTTGGTGTGAAAATAAAGAGAAATTCAGTGATTGTCTGTCTTTCCTAACCTGAAAGTTCTTGAATAAGATTAAAAACACTGATGATAGCTTATGCTGGAGAGGATGCAGAGTAAGAGGAACACTCCTCTGTTGGAGGAATAAGCTGCTTGTTGGTTCCTTGCTGCTCAGCCACAAAATAATCACATGGAAACTATATTATTTAAATCACTGCTTGGCCTATTAGCTCTAGCTTCTTATTGGCTGACTCTTACATCTTAATTTAACCCATATCCATTAACCTGAGCATCACCACTAGGTCATGGCTCACCAACAAAGTTTCAGCATTCTGACTCCAGGGGCGGCTCCATGGCTTCTCTTTGACTCAGAACTTCTTTTCCCCAGAATTCAGCTTAGTTTTTCCCACCTATTCCTGTTCTGCTCTTGCCATAGGCTCAAAGCAGTTCTTTATTTATTTACCAATAAGAACAAGACACATAGATAGAATGACCTCCCACACCATTTCCCCCTTTCTGTTTAAACAAAAAAGAAGGCTTTAACTTTAACATTGTAAAATTGCATATAACAAAACAGGTATCAAACAAGAGTTACAGTTACAATATTTATATATATTTTATTTCTTTTACCATAATTAAGGAAAACTATTACTATAACCATTTATTCTTCAACTCCATCAAAGACTCCAGAAGGATATATTATGTAATAAAACAGCAAGTACATTGTAAGCAATTTCCAAAACTCTAGAATTGACAGAGATATCTTACTGTCCAGACAGTCACCCAAAGTTCTTCCACACAGTTGGGGCATCTATCTTTGTCCTACAGGCCCAAAGTGTCTCTGTAGGTCCTATATGCCCAGTTTAGCAGTCCATGCAGGAGCAATTTTTTTGCCAAAATGGCTAGCAAACTCCACAAGGAGACTTTTGATGCCCATATTCCTCTTGAAGTAATTGGTGCTGCCAGGAACAGATGTGTCTCATTGTCCTAACTTATTAAAACATTTTAAATACCATATTTTGAAGGTCTCTGAAAGAATAGAAGAATACCTATATAACTTAAATATATCTTTATACATCCATAAAATCTAACTATCATGACTATAGGTTTGATGGTTATAGATGATTATCTATTAACTTTTATTTCTTAATTATACATTACATTTATAAATGAGCTACACAAACACAATACCTTAATCAAGATCAGAAATACATATACATATAACAAAATTGACAATAAATATATATAATAAACCAAGATCCATAACAATGAAAATTATATATATGTATATATAAACGTATATATATACATATATGTATATATTATATATAATAACTTACTTTGAGCATAAACAAACATTTATGGACAATATTTGAGGGTATCTCGGGTTTTACATGGATTTTGTTGGCCACGTTGGATGCCAATTTGTTGGAGGAATGAGTGATTTGTTGCTTCCAACCTGCGCAGCCCTGAAATAATCACACAGAAACTATATTGTTTAAATCACTGCTTGGCCCATTAGCTATAGCTTCTTATTGGCTAACTCTTACATCTTAATTTAATCCATTTCCATTAACCTGTGCCTCACCACTAGGTCATGGCTCACCAGCAAATTTTCAGTACTATGTCTCTGGGGACGGCTCCATGGCTTCTCTCTGACTCTGCCCTTCTTCCTCCCAGTATTCAGCTTAGTTTTTTCCACCTAGTTTTGTTCTTTCCTTGCCATAGGCTCAAAGCAGTCTTTGTTCATTAACCAATAAAAGCAACACATTGACAGAAGAACCTCCCAACCAACTCCCCCATTGCTGGTCGGGGTGCAGACTTGTCCAACCACTTTGGAAATCATTATGGCAGCTTCTCATAAAATTGGGAATCAATCTACCTCAAGACCCAGCAAAACCACTCTTGAGCATATACCCAGAGAATGCTCAGTCATACTACAAGGACATTTGCTCAGCTATGTTCATAGCAGTGTTACTTGTAGTAGCCTGGAAACAACCTAGATGCTCCTCAAACAAAGAATGGATAAAGAAAATGTAGTACATTTTTCACAGTGGAGTACTACTCAGTGGTAAAATCAATGACATCTTGAAATTTTCATACAAATGAACGCAATGAGAAAGAAACCATCCTTGGTGAGGTAACCCAGACCCAGAAAGGCAAACTTGGTATGTATTCACTCATAAGTTGATAGTAGATGTAAAGCAAAGGATAACCAGCCTATAATCCGTGACCCCAGAGAAGCTAGGTATGAAGGAGAAATACATGAATCCCCTGAGAAAGAGAAACAAACAAGATGGAAAAAAATAGGAGCATGGGGTGGGTGGAGAAGGAAGCACAGAAGGGGAGGAAGAGCAGAGAAAGGAAGTGGGGCAAAGAACATGAAGGAGCAGGAGAGTTGAGATGGTGGCAGGAAAGAAAAAGAAAACAAGAAAAGACATATCTTGATCAAAAGAGACATATTATGTGTCTGGTGAGAATCCTAGCCTAGGGAAATTCCCAGGAAGCAACAAGGATAACCCAAAGCAACAGTGGAGACAGTGCCTTAATTGCCCTTTCCTTATAATCATATTAATAACTACCTTAATTGCCATCATATTCATCCAGCAACTGATGGATGTAGATGCAAACACCCACAGCAGAGCACTGGGCTGAGCTCCCAAAGTCCAGTCGAAGAGAGGGAGGAGCTATAATATGAGCAAAAGGTCTAGGTCCTAATGGAAATACCCACTAAAACAGCATATCTGAACTAATAGAAGCTCACTAACTGGACTGATAGTGGGGAACCAGCATAGGACCTAAGTAGGCAGTCTGAAAGTGTGTGGCAGTTATATGGCTGGGGCAGTCTGTGGGGCCACAGACAGTGGGAGCAGGGTTTATTCTGACTGCTTGAAATTGCTTTCTGGAGCACATTTTCTTTGGAGGAATACCTTGATCAGCCAAGATATAGTAGGGAGGGCCTTGGTCCTCCCTCAAAGTGATGTGCTAGAGTTTGTTAATTCCCCATGGGAAGACTTGCACTCTTTGAGGAGCTGATGGGGGGTGGGGCGGTGAAAGGTGATTGAAGTGGGAGGAGGAGAAGGAGTAGGAATTGAGAATGGTGTGTAAAATGAGAAAAGCTTGTTTTTTTAAAAAAATAAATTAATTAAAAAAGAAGTGAAAAAGAAAAACAATTCAATAGCTTCAGAAAAATAACAAAGGGTTTGTTTCCTCCATTAAAGTGGGGCAACTGTGTACACAAATCATAGAGAACAAGGTGAGTCTGTACAATTAAAATATCTGCTATTGATTAAAACCCCTCTATACAGAAAGAGTCTAGGACCTTATGTCTATGCGCTGGCTTGGTTCCTCTCTAATGCTTAGGGAACCCTGTCGAAGACGGGCGTAGAAAGATAAAAGATAGATGGAATGTCTACCATGAAATGTCATCTTCTGAGTGAGATACAGAAATTGGGATCATGAACTCACTGGTGTCTGCACCAGGTCTGCCTAAGAATATGCCAGTCAGCAATCATGAATGGATGGGAATGGACTCAAGGGACTCTAAGTTACATCCCTAATGAAATGCTTGCTATGGATAGATTCAGGGACTGTAAAATCATTGCCTCAGATCTTTACCCACCTATGACCCTAAAAAGTCCCAAGGACACCTCAAATCAATGGTCACACAAATGGCTTTGGTTAAACTAAACAAGTCACGAAATTAAGCTACATTTCATGAATCTGGGAAAGGAACTAGTTAGGATGAGGGAGGAATAAAATTGTTAGATGAATTTTAAATGAGGAGGGATTATGGTAGACAGAATATATTGTATACCTGAATAAATTTTCAACTGTCAAACATAATTCATCAACTTTTTAAAAATATATAGTCCAGTATTTTAAAATAGTATTTTTTAAATTCATGAATCTTTTCTCCACAGTTCAACAAGTGGACAAGGGTGATGATGTGCAGTACATTTTAAATTCCTCAATCTCATTGTACAACTGATGTCATTTTATGATGGGANAAGGACACCTCAAATCAATGGTCACACAAATGGCTTTGGTTAAACTAAACAAGTCACGAAATTAAGCTACATTTCATGAATCTGGGAAAGGAACTAGTTAGGATGAGGGAGGAATAAAATTGTTAGATGAATTTTAAATGAGGAGGGATTATGGTAGACAGAATATATTGTATACATGAATAAATTGTCAACTGTCAAACATAATTCATCAACTTTTAAAAATATATAGTCCAGTATTTTAAAATAGTACTTTTTTAAATTCATGAATCTTTTCTCCACAGTTCAACAAGTGGACAAGGGTAATGATGTGCAGTACATTTTAAATTCCTCAATCTCATTGTACTACTGATGTCATTTTATGATGGGAAACCAGCTAATGCTAGAAAATGAAATCAGTCTAAGAATCTCTTTGCATCCTTCAGCATGGATAGGAGAAGATTTTAAGGTAGACTGAAGATGGTCCCAGAAAACACATGGTGGCCACAGTGGTATTATTGTACCTTTCATTCTTATCAGTGTGTTCTGCTGAAATAACACAAACATCCGAGTTCTACAAGGAGAAAACCCTATCTATGAAAATTGAGAGTGTTTTTTTTTGTTGTTGTTGTTTTTTTTTTTTTCGCACACTCTAGCTCCACAGTGAGAGGCTTGGTTTCCAGCTTTAAGGACATATGAAATATTATCATTTATCCTTGACTTCAATAATATTCCACAATGGGTTTTCTATTTTATCTTTGTCCACATAAATGGTGCATACTTCTTTATCAGAAGAGATCATTGTACAAATTATAACTGAGAACTAGTAAAAATTACTTTATAAAATGTAAGTTATTATTCAAAGAAGTGAACCTAGGTGTTGCAGAGCCATTTAAGCTTATAAATAAAATTTAAATTGCAAATGTGAACTATCAGAAGGAAACACCTGCACGTTCTCAATCAGGCATCCACTGATATTTAAGCAAATCAATAAATTGTAGAAGGACCATGAATTTACACCACCCAATCAAAACAAATAAGCACTATCTTCTTATTATCATAAAAGCAATAAGAAAGGCTGCCTCTGCATTCTTCTTTAATTTGTCTTTCATTGGTGTTCCGTAAAGATAACAAAGAGCTGTGTTACCAAGGAACATACTGTTTTACTCTGTATGTTTTTCATCACTTCAGTCTAGTGAGTATTTTTTTTAATTTGTGGATGGAATTCATCAATTAGAATTAGTCTAAATGCAGTGGGAGGGTAATGGCAATGAGTATGGGGAGTGTGAAGAGCCACGTGGCCTGTGCATTAGTTTTGGTTTTATGTGCTCCTCCCCAGATTCATGGCTGAGCGGATCGGAGGAGCAAATAACTGATGGTTCTGTCAAAGTTTGGGAAGGAGAAAGTGCTGAAAATACTCAGATTACAGATCCTCATATAAAGATGAAATCAACCTCACAACTAACTATTAAAACCCTTACACTCGGATACTATTTTTAAAACAGCTTATGTTGGCCTTTCTCCTTAGGTGCTGCAGCAATTGGCAGAAGGTTTTCCTCCTGCCAGCCTTCAGTGTGCTATAAGACTTTGGAACATTACTGAAAGAGAACAGCCCGAGTATCCTTGTCTCTCTTGAGATAAGAAATCTAAGGATTCTGTTATCTTTCAAGCTTTTTGATTCTCGTTTCTCTAGTGGAAAGGGAGCAGGGAGGAAGGGTCCTAAAGTGTAAGTGCTAATTACAAGAGCCCACAGTTTTGCTGTCTAGGTTCAAGCAGATACGATTCTTATGAGAATGCTGACAGACTGGTTCAAGGGTGGCCTTATAAGCTGGAAAGCGAAGGGAGCTCTTCTCATTCAGATCAGATCTTAGTGCCTGTGCTATTGGTGTCCTGTACAGAACTGAACAGAGAGGTCTCCAAAGATGGAACATAAATGACTGAGAAACTAAGAAATGTTCAAATCTTTAGTTATCAAGGAAATTCAAATAACAACATTTTTGGATTTCATCTTAAACAAGTTAGAATAACCTCCTCGGAAGATCACTAAAACAAATGACAGTCGGTAGTACTGATAAGAATTTGAGGGAAGGGGAACACTATTCATTGCTGGTGGGAGCACAAAGTTTTATAGCCACTGTGGAAATCAGTGTGGCAGCTCCTAAGAAAGCTGGGAATATATCTTCTTCAAGACCCAGCTATGCCACTCTTGCGTATATACCCACCGAATTCAGCATCCTACTAGAGAGGCACTTGCTCAACTATTTTCACTGCTGCTCTATTCATAATAGTCAGACAATGGAAATAGCTTAGACATTCACCAACCAATGGATACATAATGAAAATGTAGTACATTTACAACAGGATATTATTCAGCAGCTGCAAGAAAAATTGGAATCATTAAATTCATACGCAAATGAATGGAACTAGAAAAAAAAATTGGGTGTGAGTTAACCCAGACCCAAAAAGGCAAATACTGTTTTTTTTCTATTAAAAAGTTTCCTAGATTTTAAGCCCTTTTGCGGTGTTCTACAATCCAAAAAAACTGCAGAGTATAGAGTAGGTATAGAATAAATAACTGGGCAGGAATCTCCCAAAGAAGAAGAAATAGAAAATACAGTTATAGAGAGATAGGAGTGGGACTGGAATAAGAGTATTAAGAGCAGAAGAGGCAAAAATAAAAGGCTGATAGCAAGAATATGGAGAGGGATAGCTAATACCAAGGGCCATTTTAAGAGTCATATGGAAACCCATTACAGTAGAAGCTTCTTAAACTATATCCATATATGAAAGATTCCAAATACAATCACCAAATAACACGGAAAACAAAGCCCCAGTTAGACACCTCTCACCAGCAAGTGAAACATCTAGTTCCAGGAATTGTCTACATCTAATGGAGTTATCAATGAAAGGGGCCTCATGGAAACTCCTACATAGCTTAGGATATTCCAAGGCTGTAGGTTGCTCTCTACAAGCTATTGGTAAGACAGTTGAAGACAACACACATTTCTCATTGAACATGGAAGTCGAGCTGGTGCCTAACTAGAGCCTTCAGCCCTACTGACTAGTATTCATGGTACTGAAATGTACTGTGCATGCTACCAAAAGAAAACAGTAGCCACCAACCTTGTAACAAATCCTTTGGTCTACAGTGGTGACCCGCCTACCTGACATGTTGGTGTAAAAAAATAAAAATAATTTATGCCTTGGCTATGCTGAAGCAAGCATGGCCAGCCCACATAGGGCAGTTCTGTTGAACCTGTTCTTATTGGGTTTTTTGGTCTAAGTGATGAGGACGACTGATCAGATCTCTTCTTTGAGAGGTTTCCGGTTCTCATTGCAGATGGTTGTAAGCCACTTTGCGGTTGTTGGGAATTGAACTCAGGACCTTTTGAAAAGCAGGCAGTGCTCTTAACCACTGAGCCATGTCTCCAGACATGTTGGCGTAATAGTGGAAAAATTATTGTGATTGTAACCACCCACTCTTTGGTGGGATTTAAGGCCCACTCCAAGAAATGGAATCCATGCCTTACATTGCTGCCTAAGAACTTGACACTAGACAGGACATGGGCCAAGGGGAAAATGAAATACTTTTGTTTTCTGAAAGGAACATAGCACTTAAACTACCCATAATAACATTATTTTATATCCATACATCATTTACTTACTCGTATGTTATCCAGGAAGCTTCCTCTTATAGTGGATGGACACTAACACAGATATCCACAACTGAATAGCGTCCAGAGAGTGTGAGATTTTGGGAAACCCAGTCCTAAATGGGATAGTTTCTCAACTCCTTCCCTTAGGGTTCAGCGAGCTGTAGGGAAGAAAAGGCAGAAAGATTATAAGACCGAGAGGTGATGGATTACATGAAGGAAGCCATTTCTTCTAGTCAAAATGGACTCCTGCACACAAGAATTAACAGGATTATTGCATGTGTGCAGGGTCTGCCTAGGTTCAAGCCAGATGGGTTCCACTGGAAAGCAGACATGAGTTCCCATCCCCACAAAGAAGCTATCTCAAAGTGACCGCCTGCAAAGGAAAAATTGCTTTTGTCCAATGAAAACTCACTGGGTGTATATACTACTCTTAAGAGTGTAACCCATCTCCAGCAGTAGATGCCAGCACAAACAAACACAATGATGTTCTTTAGGATTTTGTTTCATAGTGCTTTAATGAGGGATATTAGTTTTTGGTCTTAAAAGTCTTTTGCTTTTCTATTATTCATGGATTTGTGTTTTTGTGTGTGTTTTCTTTTTTTTGTTTGCATGTTTGTTTTTTAATGGGTAAGAGAAAGCTTTTATAATTGGGTGGATGGGGAGGTCAGAAACACCTGGGAGAAATTGGGGAAGGAGAAAACAGTGATCAGAAAATACTGCATGCAATGAGTTTTTTTTTTCAAAAAATATACTAAATAAATAAGTGGGCTGTATATCTGAACGGAGAGTTCTCAAAGGGAAAATAAAAGTGACAATAACATTTCTCAAATATTTTTTGAGTTCTAGGTATTTTAAAGTCATCAAAATTTTTGAGAAAATATGGGTGTATAATTAAATAAAACTGTATTTTAAAACCTACATCAATGGATGAAATACTCTATCATCCATTGCATGTCTAGAATTTTAAATTAGTATTTAAAATGTGATATCACTAGAGTTAATATTAATATATAGATACAGTCAAAATATGTAAGCCTGTGACAATTTAAATATTTTCCCATGAAGCATTCTTTTAGCTTAAAAATGATAGAAAACAAATAAAAATACAACTTAACTTTTAAAAAAATAAAGTAGATGTCTTATTTTCTTATTGTTTAAGTGAATTAAAGCTTAATATACACAAAACAAGTACTAGTATATTAACTGTCCTTAAAGAGTGTTCAAAAGTTTGAAGCCTGGACTGAGTGTTTACCCAAGAATTCCACTTGAAATTCTAAAAGAATTTTAAACCACAGGTCTTTATCAATTATAAACACAATGATGAGCTTCCCAGGAAATAGAAATTCAATAATGTACAAATGATACATAGTTTGGGGCTCATTTTCTTGAAAAAAGTCTATGGCTAATTTAGAAAAATTATAAACTTTTCATTTTTAAAGATTTAGTTAGTTTTTCTCGTGTGCGTGTGCATGTATGTGCACAGTGCATGCATGTGTGTTTGTGTGAATTTGTGAGTATCTGTCTGTATGTGTATTTATTTGTGTTGGTTGGCTGAATGGAGGTTCCCAGTGAGGCTTGGAATCACACTGTAGCTTGCGTTACAGGTGTTTGTGAGAAATCCAGTGTGGGTACAGAGAATCAAACTTGGGTCTTCTGCAAGAGCTAATTTATGCTTCCTAAGCAATGCACTATTTCTCCAGCCCCTAAAATGTTCATTTTAAAACAAGATACATAGTTTGCTGTTAAACCTTAATTTGTTTATACAGCAAAGAGAAGCATTAACATCATTTTATACCATATTTGTAATGAATGAATATGATTACTTTCTTATATATAAGATCATAGAGTTTTAAATAAGACAATGTTTTAAAGTTTAAAAACTATAAAAAAATTCAATACTTTAAAATGAGTCTAAAAACAAACATAATGACACATAACATATTTTTATTTGTTTTGGTTTGGAAAATATGCTATTAAAATAAATGTATTTTAAAGTCATCAAAAAGAAAAAAATATAAATTTCAACCAAGTGTGGCAATATAATAGAACCAGATTGAATTAATGACCTACACAAAAGATGTTTTCTCTTCAGTAACATGCTGTAGTATGGAAAAGCATTTCATAGCATTTTTATGGCTCTCCCTAAAACTGCCCTATTTTCTTGCTCATTTGTACTTCATAACCTTCATTCCTCAGAGATAGCATATTGAAGGTATTCTGACTGACTCCTGACTCTGTGTCATGTATACATTCATGAAAGAATCATTTAAAAGTCACTATTATCAGTATCTGCTCCAGTTCAGGGTAAAGACGAGTGTCAATGACTGTTGTGTTAGCTAAATCTCTAGCTTCTGTTAAATAGGATTGGAATTCAAAAGTTGAAGGCGTAAATCACGAACAATCCCATTCCAGTTTGGAATTATGATTAATAGAATGGTTATTTATTTAAAGGGGAATAACTTACAGATCACCGTCCGAGACAACAGCCCTCTGTGCGATCAGAAAAGGAGTCTAGGAGAGGGAAGCAGAGCCAGAAGCCAGAGAGCAAGTGGAGGGCTGCAGCTGCTTTTTGAAAGAGAGAGACCACGCCCCAATGGGCTGTTATCTCAGCAGCTATTGGCTGAAGGAGCGGAAGGAGCTCCCAGAGAAAAGGTGTACCCTAACGCAGAAAATCTAAAACTAACACTTACCATTTAAGCCTTTAAAATTAAATGAACAATCAAGGAAAGATGGGCAAGATAAGCATCATAATACATAAAGTAGGGAGTAGGGTATATCAAAACTTTTGGTTATCCTGTTGCTTACATAGTTTCAGACTTCCCAATGTCTTTTTATTACAATGCTGATGATTGTATATTACAACCTACTGAGTCTGTCTAGTGCGGATTGTGTGTTTATCATCTTAAGGCTGACCTTTATGAATTGTATAACCAATTGGGGGCTTGTGAGACGTTGTGTTAAGATATAATCCAAAATTTAAAACATACTTTGAATGTAAATATGATTGTTATAAAATGATACATGAATAAAATTATTGTAAAAATCATGGTGCTCCTTATGACATGCCAGAAATTAAGAAAATGTGGAGAATATAGATGAGCTTCTTGTTAATGGTTACTTCTAGAAAAAGATTAGAGAACTTCTATCATTTTATGTTCTTACAGACAAAATATATTGGCATCTGCTAAAAATGGAGATGAAATTGCAGGTGCTACAAATGTTTTATTTCACATCAGTTTAAAATACATCATAAAATTCTTCATTCTCCAAAATGCATGAAAATATCAATTTAATGACTTAATAATATAAAAAGTGTTATAAATATACTTAATATTATACTTAGTTGTAAAACTTCTCTTTTTGAAAAAATTAATCTTGCATGTTTGTATATTAAAAATTGTGTGCGATTCAGAAATTACTGGCAAACTGTATTTCAGTGCTCTAATACAAATATCTGTAAGGAGTGCCAGAGATGTTAATTGGGTATTGTCATCATGAAGTAATTCATGTACCCGACACAAAGAAGACTCCAAAAGTCCTATTGACACAATCTAAAACATTTGCTGTGAAAACTGCTCCTGAATTTTCTACAATTCTCTTTTCAGAGAAACAGATTTGTTCCATTTTTCCCAATTGACCACTAAAATACTGTACTTTAATTCATGCCATTCTTAAGCAGTCTTTTAACCTTTCTTTTTTGTTCCCTACAGAAGAGGATAGATAGAATACTATAGCAATAATCTCATAAGAATACACATGTACAAATTAAGTACAACATGCTCAATTCTACATGCAGAAACTATAGGAATGCAAGCTGGTACAACCCCTTTGGATGTCAGTGTGGTGATTTTCCAGAAAATTAGGAAAAAAACTTCCTCAAGACCCAGTTATACCACTTTTGGATGTATCCAAAGGGTGCTCAATTGTGCCACACGGACACGTGCTCAACTATGTTCATAGCAGCTTTGTTTGTCATAGCCAGGAACTG
>LOEQ01002054.1:0-11564 GCA_001685075.1 Bramus lutescens | reverse complement strand
TCTCATCCATTTCTTTAATGGAGTTTTTCACATCCTCTTTAAGGGCTTCTATCACTTTCATAATGTCAAATTTTCCTACTTCTTCTGGATTAGTGTGTTCCAGTCTTTCTGTTGTGGTTTCGCTGGGTTCTGGTGTTATCATGTTGTTTTTCAGATTGTTGGAGGAATTCTTGCATTGGTGCCTGCCCATCTCTACCTTCAAATGCTCTCCCATGGATCAGGGCCCCTGGCTGGCCAGGGACCTTGCAGACAAAAGGCCTAGGTTGCTTCCTGCAGGCTTAGTGAAACAAAGGAACTCCTGCCTGGTTGCACTCACCACCTCATCCCTGCACCCAAACAAGCTGAGCTGTGGGATCTATGGCCCCAAAGAAGAGAAGGGAGGGGGTGCCTGAATGCAAGCTTGATGGGGTAGGAGAAGAGGGACAGTAGCAGGGGATAGGAGCCCCTGCAGAATGAGCAGGAAGTTTAGTGGGTTGAGGAATGTCTGTGCTCCATTTCTGGGGCTTCTCCCATAGGTGAGGAACACACTCACCCCTCCAATAGATCTTCTGGTACCCTGAATGTGAATCTTGTGTTTGCGTGTGTTTTCTGTAATCTGCCTGTTCTAAACCTTTTTACTTGAAACTAATTTGACTGTTATTTACTACTTTTTATGTTTTACTTATTGACAAAATAGTTTCCATACAGCTGTCTATTCTTTCACGGCCAACTATGATCTTAGATGAACTTTTCACTGCTTGAGATTAAACAAGTTAGACTTCCCTGTCTTAATATTTGCTGCAATAATAAAAGACCATGATCAAAAACAAGTTGGGGAGGAATGTCTTTATTTTTCTTATACTTCGCATCATAGTCTGTTATCAAAGGATATCATGGCAGGAACTCAAGGCAGGGATCCATGATGCAGAGCCATGGAGGAACAATGACTACTAGTTACATTTTCCTGACTTACTCTGCCTGATTTTTTTATCACCAGGACCAGCAGCCTAGGGAATGCACTGCCCACAGAGAGCTGGGCTTTCCCATACCAATCATCAATCATGAAAATGCTCCTCAGGATGATCGGGCCATTCTAGTTCTTCATTACAAAATGATTTTATCTTGTGTTAGCATATAACTAGCTAGCACACTCCCCAAGTTATTCTTTTTAATTTTCAACCCCAATACTACTAATTAACCATTCACATGGCAGACAAAAATTTCTTCCTTTCTAATAATAGATTTCTAGGTGAAACAGCCATATTACTATCAGTTTTGAATATTGATTACTGTAAGTGAAGACTGTGCATTCATTTCCCAGCAGCCCAGACCTGATAATAATCACAAAGAAACTATATTAATTGCATCACTATTTGGCCAATGAATTAGGTGTTATTCTAGCTAGCTCTTATATTTTAAATTAACCCATTTCTATCAATCTGTGTATCATAATGGGGCTGTTTCCTAGTGGTTAGGTCCAGCATCTTTCTCCTTCAGCAGCTACATAGCGTTTCCTCCTACCTAGTTCTTATATCTTAAATTAACCCATTTTTACTGATATGTGTCTTGCCACAAGGCTGTGGCCTACAATAAGGTTCTGAAGTGATTTTTTTCCTTCAACAACTATATGGAGTCTCTTTGAGTCTGCCTAATCTCTCTATATATCTCTGTTCTAATTTCCTGCTTGGCTTTATTCTGCCCTGCCATACACCAACACAGTTTCTTTATTAACCAATAGTAATAAAACATATTCACAGCATACAGAAGGGAATCCCACATCAGGTTAGAGATTAAAATTTGTCTTTTAATGCTTTGACTTCATCTACTTGAACATTTTGACAAAAGATCTTTATATATTCCAAGCATTCTGAATGATCCATCAACATACAGGTATAAAAACTTCACCTTCAGTAGGACAGTATTGACGAGGTGGGGACTTATATGGTGTGTCGATCAGATGTATGTGAATATGGTCTTCATGAAAGGGTTCCAGCTAATGCCCTCCCACTCTACTGTTCTTGATTATGTGGAGATCGAGCAATGGCCTCATCTACTATGTGATGGCAGAACTTGAATTTCCCTCCTAGATCCTCATATAATATGGTTTAGTTTTAGAATCCTATCTTGAACTGTGAAAAAAAAGTATTTATTTTTATTTAAATTAAATTTAAATAAATTTTATTTAAATGAAATTTAAACTTTATTTAAATGAAATTTAAATTTTATTTAAATTACCTATTCTTTGATATTGTCATATAAGCATAAATTAATAAGTAGGTATATCTACCACGGGTGATCGATAATTTGTATTATGGTTTCGATGTACAGTTTTTCCTTGTGCTCATCAATGTTTTTGAAGATGGAGTAACTGCCCCCCCCAAACATTTAGTGAATCACAACTTTCTTGAAAAACTTTTCATCCAGTTTTGATGAATATTATTCAGACTTCACTCTATAATCTACACTATGCCAGTATACTAATAGGTTTTGGATTTTCTACCTTGTAAATTGCTTGGCTTTTAGAATTTAGTAATATGATATGTTTGAATTACCTTTTAACGTGACTTTAAGTTTTAACAATTTTAATAAATTTAGTCCTTTACAATGTAGATTCCTCCATTGTATTTTAGAAAATTCGGTGAAAGTACAAAATGCTTCCTAAATTAAAGAAATGTACACAAAATATGCAAAAAGGAATTTAAAACAGCATTCTTTTCTGAAGCCATTTATAATTTCCATACAGGTGTAAAAGAGTTACTGTGAGATTTATTCTCTTCAGTTGATTTCTAGGCATAAAACATTACAGAATGCATTAGCTTGCCACTTTTGACAAGGGCTAAGAAAGGATTTAAGCATAATGCAAAGCAGCACTCTGTCCAAACTATTTAATCAAGTTACATTGTTTAGATTTCATGAGTAGGAGGTTTTGGAACCATTCACAAAAATAAATAAATATTGGTCTTCCTCACACTGAATAAAAAAAAATCTATAAAACCAAGCATTTACAACAAATCAGCTTATTGAATAAGGATGTGTAATTAGTGTCTAAAATGTAGCAAGAAAAATAAGAATATCTATCTGGTAAAACTACTTATTTATATAGTGTAAGAAAAACATTAATATCTACAAAACATGATATCTGTATGTANATATATATATCTCACAACTCTCTTGAAGAACTTTTCATTCAGTTTTGATGAATATTATTCAGACTTCACTCTATAATCTACACTATTCCAAGTATACTAATAAGTTTTGGATTTTCTAACTTGTAAATTGCTTGGCTTTTAGGATTTAATAGTATCATATGTTTGAATTACCTTTTAACATGACTTTAAGTTCCACTTTAATATCCACATCATGTACATATAGTACCGATTACCTGTAATGTTACCATAGGCCTCACAACTCATCTATCAGAAAATTGAGAGAAAATGATTCTTGAGACATTTGAGTACAGAGACTGTCTTTTCCAAAATTCTTTAATGAAAATTATTTCTTGAAGTAACAAAGCAGGCAAAATGAGAATGCTAGATTGGAATTGGTTCCTCAGATCTTACTCTTTGTTTCCTGTAAGAATAGACACTACCAGTAAAGAGCCCAGTGATGTTCAAACTGAGCAACAGTAGCTCATACATATCTTAAAAAAAGGTGAGCATATCAATTTTTTGGAAACCCCATAGATATTTAAGCATCATACCACACATGAATCTTGAACAGAGGTGAAGAGAATTAAAATGTGCTGATCCACATTGTTATGTTTCTATCTGTCACTTCAATTCAAAAGCACAAGCTGGAAAGATTATTGGTGTGTGATCCTCATACTGTTCCAGATCATTACCAGGCATTAGCATTCCATTCTTTAGTTGCCTGTTTCTCAAAAGCAGTGTGTGCTGGCACTGAAAATTTGCTTTGACCAGTAGTGTGTCCTGGAGAAGGTATTGTTTAATTTTTTTTGTTCCATCTTCTGAAAGACTTTGCTTCTCTTCTCACTCTTTGTGAACATCAAACGTAAAGAAATTCTTGCTAACACTACTTGGAAAGAACTGAGGTGTCCATGCAGGCAGCACCTCAGTTTGAGATTATATAATCACTGCCCATATCCCAGGTGAATCAAGCTGAAAACATCAGCTTCAGTGGAAAAGCACAATTAATGAAAAAATAGGAAAAAATTGAGACATGACCCTGTTACAAACTGCAACACTGGGAATCATTTTTCTCTGTGGTGTTCAGATCAATAGCATATACCGGGGTCTGGGTTCAGGCCCTTATATGAGGAAGGGCATTGGTGCAAGAAAAAAAATCTGACCACCAGGTGGATTGGACTCAAGTGGCCCCAAATACTTCAAGCCATCTTTGTACTTTAACAGTGGCTTTTTCTCTCTGGCTTACAAGGACAGTTTTATTATTGGCTTCTATTTTTGACTTTTAAGAAATATATTGTATTTTAAGAAATACATAATAATCATTATAAAAGTTCCCCCTGTTCCTCTTATGCTTCCTAAAATACATTTCTGCACCTCCTATATAACCGTATTCTAGACATAGTGTTCAGCATTTGTGCAAGCTTAATTAAATGTTGAGCCAGACACATCCTTCTTTGGTAGTACTTTTGTCAGCTGGCAGCTACTTGTAGTTACAAAATTAAAAAGTAATAGACATGGGTACAATACTTTAAGGACAACAGTATTCAAACTCATGCAATTCTTTTATGCCTGCAAGATATGCTTTTATGCAATTCCCTTTTCTACAAGAGGATCCCATATTTTGATCTCTCCATAAAAGGCAAACTTTGACAAAGCACCCTTTTGCCATCCCTCTAAACCATACTTTGACCAATATAAGCTCCTATGTATGGTAAAGATGGATCTCTCCATCCCACATTTTATTTTGCATATTCCCCACTGCATCATACCAGATCCTATCATTGATTCTGTGCTTGGTGCCCAGGGAACTTGTTATCAATAGTTGGCGCTATGCGTATTTCTGAGGCTTTTCCCTGTTCCGTATATGCATTCACTACTCTCCTTTCCAGTACTGTGAGACATGGTTAATGTTCCCAGTGTTGTTTTCTATACTGTGAATAAAATAGAGAAATAATGTACTTTGCTTAAACTTTTGAGGCAATTTATTTTACATTAACATCCTATGGAATTTATGTTTTATTACAAAGTTTATATTGTATTAGTTGTATGTAATAGAAGATCATATATTGTGTTAAAGATATAAAAATACGTCTACTTACCCCATACTTGGCACTAAGGACGGAAAGAATAATAAGTCCATCAAAGCTCAACTTAGGGAATTAATGAGTTTATTGGGCTAACTCACAGGTGAGGAGTGGTCTGGATACTCACAGTCAGGTGTCTTACTGAAAAGTCTACTTTGGCATGATGACTATTCAAGAAAGCCTCGTTCTTCAGAGCCCAGCTCTGAAGGTTTTGGATGGCTACTCTGTAAATTTCCTCTGCCCATGAGTTTTTCTGCTTATGTAATTTGGGGAAGATGCCTTGTGAATTTTGTAAGTATTTGGGATCATATGTGACATGTGAATTGTTTGTTTTGTTTCTCTGAGTCTTAATGAGCCTCCTCTATAGGATGCTTCAACTGGGATTCGATTTATGTACAATAGTATATTAGTGAGATAATAAAACACGCTATCTTTAATTATCAATGGATGATGAGGTAAAATAAGGAGTTTAAAGACATTTTATTTAGCCGGGTGTTGGTGGCACATCTTTAATCCCAGCACTCGGGAGAAAGAGGCAGGCAGATCTCTGTGAGTTTGAGGCCAGCCTAGTCTATAAGAGCTAGTTTCATGACATGCTCTAAGGCTACAGAGGAACCCTGCCTCAAAAACTAAGAAAAGGCATTTTATTTAATGCTTATACAGAAACAAGCAACTATTTTGTAATGATTTATTATGTGAAAGAAAAAAATTGAGAACCTTTAAAATAAACATGACTCCCATTCATTTGGAATTCCTTAAAATTTCATCTCTTCTTTTTTGAAATAAGACTTTTAGAAATCTTTTATAACTACTTACTGTCAGATTTTTCTCTCCTTGGTGACTCTCTAACCATACAATATTGACTTCTTTAAAATATTTAGAGATACAAATGGGTATTAGATATATTCACAATTTATAATTTCAAGAGATATGACAGCATATTATATATGTGATTTTTTAAAGGAAAACAGTCTCAGAGTAAATTTGAATTAGATGGTCAATGATGATACAGAAATAGTGGGACTTTTTATGTACTTCATTTTTGTGATTATCATCAATACATCATTTGTTTGCACACCAAATGTTGCCCACCTCCCTCTTCTTTGTTTTGTTCACCAGATTTATTATGAAGGACTAAGAGTAACATTGACAATATCTCTGCAGCTTTGCTATATGGTGTCTAAAAGTAAAGACAACATTTTTGGCTTTAAAGTATGATACCCAGTGAAGCGAACTGTGCAGTGTGCAGTTTCATTATAAAAGAGTTAGACAATACTTTATATGATTTCTACAAATAATATTGTTAATTATTCCCTTCTTAGGATTTATATGTTACAATATTGGTGCTCGTCAGTACATAAAAATGAAAACATATGACAAAAGATTTCCAGCTCAAGTCATGTAATCACTAACAGTATTACTTTGTTTCTATTGTAGGAAATAATCACACCTTAGATTTGTATGCAAAGTTTAAGTCTTTTCTAATTCTTTCATTCAAAAGGGTAGGATGCGTGACTTACCTGAAGAAATTATGCATCCTTCCTGGAACAATAATGATATCATTGGTGTCGACCAGGTTTTTAGTTCTTAAGTGGATGGAGGCTGTGTTTTGGAAGACAATTCTCCTGGGACCTCCAGGTGCTGAACTTAAACTCAGACAGGAGCCTGATTAAGAAATAAGCAAATGTAGATAATTTGTTCTGGATAGTGGGTCCTCTGAAAAAAAATATTGTTGCTTTAAATTCTCAGCTGTACATCAGATCATGTTCCAATGTTGAGGGAATCTGGGTCTATTGGTTTGTGCACTTTAGTATGTTGTACGAGTGTGGAGTGCTGATTTACAGGACAATTATGAAAACCATTAACAGTATGTTGCTTAATTGTCTATAGGATTAAAGATGGTCATTGTCCTTTACTTTGATTTGTTTGATCAACATTCTTTGATTTTACAGAACTTTGGAAAATTAAAGCTTGAAAAATTGTTTCAAATTCATGATTACCTTTAAAAATCACTGTATTTGTGATGTGTGGTTCAATGATATAGCTGTAGTTGAAATTAAGAAAAAACTTCCATCATGGTTTAAACATAGTCTGTTCTCATCACTTTTTTCCTTATATATTTAATAATTCATTGTTTTGATTTCTAATTTAAAAATTTGTCATCAAATCTATTTCAGCATTTAAAAAATATAAATATTGTCTCACTCACTCCATCAGCTGTGTTGCTTTGATTCTTTTAAAGGTTACATTTAATTTTAGTCACCTAATATCAAAAAATATACTTTTCGTTCCTATCACTTGCTAGTATTTGAAATATATCCACTCATTAGCAAACATTTGCTGAACAACTAATATATTGAGTCAGCTGAGCATATGAAACATATAATCATTCACATGCTTATTTCTTTATAGAAGTTTGCGTGACTTCAGGGTGTTCAACTGAAAATCATTCAAGAATGAAATAAAAGAATACATCCACATGCATGCAAATTTAAAGATGTCATTAGTTTTTACTGCTGAGTAGTAGTCCATTGTGTAAATGTACCACATTTTCTTTATTCATTCTTTTGTTGAGGGGCATCTAGGTTGCTTCTGGGTTCTGAATATTACGAATAATGCTGTTGCTATGAACGTAGTTGAACAAATGTCTTTGTGGTATGACTAAGCATCTTTTAGGTATATGACCAAGAGTGGTTTTGGTGGGTCTTGAGGTAGGTTGATTCCCAATTTTCTAAGAAAGCACCGCACTGATTTCTAATGTATTTGTACAAGTTTGCATTCCCAGCAACAATAGAGGAATGTTCCCTTTACTCCACATCTTCTCTACCATAAGCTATCATTGGTAATTTTGGTCCTAGCCATTTTGACTGATAGAAGATGGTATTTCAGAGTCGTTTTGAGTTGCATTTCCCTGATGGCTATGGATGTTGAACATTTCCTTAAGTGTCTTTTGGCCATTTGAGATTCTTCTGTTGAGAATTCTTTCTTTAGATCTGTCCCCATTTTAATTGGATTATTTGATATTTTAATGTCTAATTTCTTGAGTTCTTTATATATTTTGAAGATCAGTCCTCTGATGTATAGTTGGTGAACATCTTTTCCCATTCAGTAGGCTGCCTTATTGTCTTATTGACTGTGCCCTTTGCTTTATAGAAGCTTCTCAGTTTCAGGATGCCCTATTTATTTATTGTTGCTCCCAGTATCTGTGCTACTGTGCTATATTTAGGAAGTGGTCCCCTGTGCCCATGCATTCAAGGCTACTTCCCACTTTCTCCTTAATCAGGTTCAGTGTGGCCAGATTTATATTGAGGTCTTTAATCTATTTGCTCTTGAGTTTTGTGCATGGGGAAAGATATGGATTTATTTCATTCTTTTACATGTTGACATCCAGTTATGACAGCACCATTTGTTGAAGATGCTTTTTTTTTTACCCGTTGTGTAATTGTAGCTTCTTTATCAGAAATCAGGTGTATGGATTAATATCCTGGACTTCATTTGATTCCACTGTTAACCATCATGAGTAGGCAACTTTATATACACAGTGAAGCTGTAGATTGGCACACTTACTGGAAAAGTAAATAACTTTAAAAACACTACATTCATCATCCTTTACATGAAGCTGTGCTAACCTTCCAAATTAAACTAAGATAAAATATTAAACATTTCAGGTGACACAAAATTATTTCAAGTGCACACACTAAGGATATCATAGTACAACTATGCTACCAATCAGAATGTATGCTTTAAATAAATCTTTGATATCACATTTTAATAAATTAAGAATTACAGTAATTTAAAAATGATGTCTGTGGATGTTTAGAGAGGCAAGTTTTAAAATGAAGTCAGTTGAAACATCAAATTGTTGCATAGGTATGTTAAAACAATGTTAGATTTGTGATTCTACAGAATTTAAATTGATATTTAAATTTGTTTATGGAACAAAGAATATACCAGAGATACCTTATAAACAGGTATAGTTTGTTTTCTATGCCAATGGATTGTAGAGTTTTTTATACATTTTATAATTTTTTATAGTTTTTATAATTTTCAAATATACATTTAGTATTGCTGCTTGCCAAATTACTATATTCAAAATTACTTCGAAAGAATATGAAATTTTGCTTCATTGAACAGGCTTGTACAAGGTTGGCTATGAAATAGCTATATTCTATGAAACATTTTTCTAAAAATAGAATATACATTTAACTGTCAAATGACAGTTTGTTGATTACTACATCTCAAACTTCTTAGAGACAATAACTGAAATAATTTAATTAACTTTATTCAGTCACCTAAACTGAAGTCAATATTTAAAATTCAAATTAAGAAGATGCTATAATAGAAATATATAAAAATGACTTAGTTTTCTTTCAGGTTAAACCTTAAGTTTTCCATAATTGAAATTATGTAGTCCAACAGCCTTCATTTATTATATACAATAAACTGTTCACAATGATGAATTAGTATGTAATTATTGATGATAATTAATATGTGGATAATAATTCATTCATTCCACATTCTAATCCATTTCATGACAGGGTTTGCTAGACCCACAGATTTAAAATTTAACAGAAAAGTCATTTCTTTGCATGTCTTGAACTAACAGAAATTGGAGCAAATCAAATCCACTAATAAGACATTTATAAACATAATAAGCAATATAATAAAGAGAAACTAGAAATTTCATAGTGAGATTTTTCAATAGTGAAATAGTCATTTCTATTTTTAATTCTGTGAACATAGTTATTCTTTGAAGCTACAATTTTTAAAATTTTTAATTGAGGTATAGAATCCTAAAGCTATTTTTCAATGATCTCTGTCATTTAAAGCCAAGTTAGAGATATTATCCCAGTTTCTTGATTCAAAATACTTTGTAGTTAATAACTCATCTCTCTAATATTTAAAGTCATAGTGGTTTTAAGTATGATAGTTGGTATTTTTCAGGGTTGCTATCAAGTCAACAGATGCCAATATTGGAGTGTAACAAATTATGAGAAAGACATGCCAATATTAGAGTATGATGAATGAGAAGTCTATGTAATTCTAGGTTGCAGCACTGTCCATAAATACCTTTTTAATATGTCTTGCAGTACTTCAAATAACATGGTAGTCAAACTGTTTACATAGTAAATAAGAAGTTGATGACATTTGAAACACTGATATTCCATTCACAATTTAACATATTAAGTCTATCCATTAATTTAGGTCACTTTTAATATCAAATAAGCTACCATGTCCCTTAGTCTCTGAAATTCTGTGTGAAAAGGTTCAAAATGCCAAAGTATTTGATATCATTATCTTGAAACCAGAGATACATGACTTTCATATGGATTTTCTATAGCCACTTTCTTTTTCTCTTTTTAACAATGGAGCAACAATAAAAGTATGAAAGCAAAGATTATGAAAGTGATATTTCTATTGTTATTCATGTTCATTATTGCTCCGCATGAACAATATTCTCCCAGAAATCCTGTGCCTTCTCTTCTTCTTATACCAATTAGATCAGATGGAGTTCAACAGACTGCCTTTAAGCCTGGTAGGTTAGGTTAAATAAAAGACTTATTCTCCTTTTTATTAGCCATATGGTTTGTATTTTTACCATAAATTCTCAAGGATTATCTTCTGTAATGTTCATCATGACCATTAACATGCTAGATATAGAGTAAATGTGAAAAAAGTCAGAAAGTTAACAAAAGATTGGATGAGGTACAAAATTTCATTTTATCTTCTCAGAAAAAATTTGTTCTCAGGAAATTTGAAGTTATGAACCAAAGAAAAGCTGTATATGTGTGTAGACATAGAGACATATATTTGTTCCTTATTTTCCCAGAGAATGTATTTGCCATTTTTTTCTGAAAGAGAAATTCATACTAGTAAATAAGCTTTTGAAACATGAGTAAGAGTATCAAAATATAATCCAAGCATAGTTAATATGGCTGTGTTAGTAATGCTTGTGCATATACATTGCATATAACACTAGTGCAAGATAGAATTCTCCCTCATGAGTTCTGCATTCCCAGAGTTGGGTTATTGCTCCATTAAATTATTTGATGGCTGTAAAATCCCATATCCAATGGTATTATAAACAAAAGTCATATCTTGTTGCTGAGAAGAAGTGAAGGGTAGCATTAGTATTATTCATATTTTGTAATTGGGTAATACACTGAGATGCAACGAGCATGCATCTATTAGAGAGGTGGAATTGATCCACACAGAATAAAGAGCCACTAGAAGAAGACGATAATGAGCGGTGAACTTTATGTTTTGGTAGCTAGTGTGAAGGCTTGGCTTATGCTTCCATTTTCAACCTTAATTTTTCAGAGTTTACAGATCATCTTTGCCAACGAACATAATA
>LOEQ01002053.1:312877-331563 GCA_001685075.1 Bramus lutescens | reverse complement strand
GACCTTTGGAAGAGCAGGCAATGCTCTTAACCACCAAGCCATCTCTCCAGCCCCCCATTTTAGTTTTTAAAGATTTTTTTTAGCTAAATTTAAAGTTTCTTCTGGTATTTTATAATAAAGTAACTCCCACAAGTTGTCCTCTGACCTCTACATGTATACTGTGGCACAGATGGCTCTCATGCACACACACACACATACACACACACAAAATGTAATAAAAACATTCTAAAGCAAGAACATATTTAAGGATGTCAATAGGGTTGGAGTAGTAGTTTAGTGATAGAGCACTTTATATTGTTATCAGTCCTGGAGTCCTACTTAAGACAAAATAAGAGCATGTGTAGTACTATGGCAACTGAAGAAAGTTTGCCTAGAGAGCCAGATGACATTCATTCATAACTGTTAGTGAATCTTCTCATTCTTTGTACCTTATTTTGTCATCTCCAAAGTGGAGACATTATTCTATGCTACAGTGGTATATTGAGGATGAATTTCATAATAAAGGCAAAAGTTTTTGCACAGAATTTGTTGTATAAAACTCCTGTGATTGCAAAATAAACTGCAGACAAGACTTTCGAGTGTAG
Source organism: Bramus lutescens (assembly GCA_001685075.1). Taxonomy (NCBI): domain Eukaryota; kingdom Metazoa; phylum Chordata; class Mammalia; order Rodentia; family Cricetidae; genus Bramus; species Bramus lutescens. The sequence continues at coordinate 330,979 of LOEQ01002053.1, read as the reverse complement.
TTTAGTAATTTTTTTTGAGTTGGAAAAATAATGGTGTAAAAAAATGTGTTTGTGATCTTTTCAGCCAAGATGCAGTGAGTTTTTTCTTGTTGTTTGTTCATTTGCGTTTTGAGCTGACTGCCTCTGGCTGACCTGGAACTAAGGTGAAATTCACAGAGCTCCACTAGCCTCTGTCTCTCAAGTGCTGGGAGTAACTGCATGAATGACCAGGCCTGTCAAGACAAATGTTTTCAAAAGTCATTGCTAAAGCAGCTTTCCTTTGGGGGAGGTATTTTATTTTCTAGATAAAAATTCTGACCTATGAGAGAAAATTATATTAAAGTGTTTGCATTTTTATCATTACCTTTTTTGTTGTTGAGTTATTGCATTTTCATTTCATTATGTTGTGAAGTTTGTCTTTTCCATTTTACATTGAGTTTAAAGTTTGGTTTATTTAGTTAAAGTTTGTGTTATTTACTGTCATTTTTTTTCCTAAATCAGTAATCCAGTGTTTAAGAGTGGAAAGGTTTGTTGTATACAAGTAGAGTTTAAGGCAGTGATGCTGTTTCTGTTTTTCCACACCCTTTGAAGCATTCAGCATGACTGGAATGCCATTGCTTAAACACTGTGATTGTTCTGTTAACACTTTGAAGAGAACTTTAGATCAGAATCTCTTATCTAAGCCAGAATATCAAAGTTAGCCAAGAAAACAACTCAAAATAGTTATTGAAAACTCCGAATACTGTAGGTTTTTTTTTTTGGTTCTTTTTCACTTTATTACATAAAGTTTATAGTAACATGCTTTTCTGTTATTGACATTGGTTTGTCAAATAAATACTTGAATAGTAGCAAAGTTTTAAAAGTAAATACAAAAAATAAAAGATGAACACTACAGTTTCTTCAGTAGTAAGTATGTTATGTGTATGTAAAAATCTCCTGATAAAAATGGGAATCGGGCTGGAGAGATGGCTCAGCCATTAAAGGCTAGGCTCACAACCAAAAATGGGAATGGGGGCTGTAGAGATGGCTCAGCATTTAAGAGCACTGGGTGCTCTTTCGGATGACTTGGGTTCAAGTCCCAGGTGACCCAATGCCCTCTTCTGGTGTCTGCAGGCACCAGACCCATATGTGGTGCACAGATATACATGCATGCAATACACATACACACAAAATGGGAAGCAGATGTTTCACGGTGTCCTAGTTTATTTTGTACCACGTAGGCAGTTAGTTTGTCTCAAAGAAAGATAGTACTACAAGCCTGAGACTTTAGAAGTTAGAAAACATCCACTCAAGGTGCAGACCATGCTGTCCTTGAAATCAAAGAGATCCACTTGTCTCTGCCTCTCAAGTGCTAGGACTTAGTGTTTTCTTACATTACTAGATTAAATACCTTGTATAGATATTGATTTTGGCAGTCTCACTTAATCCCAGGCTTGTGTGGAGCTCCCTGTAAACCAGGCTGTTTTAGAACTCAATGCTGTAGTTGGTTTTTTCTCCTTTGTCTTTTTTTTTTAACTCTTTGATTTTTGGGGGCCTGCCACCCAGCTCCCAAATAAATACATGGAGATTTATTCTTACTGTTTCTAGCCAGCTTTTTTAAATTTAGATTTATCCTACCTACATACTGTCTCTGGGCCTTTACCTTTCTCTATATGTCTGTCTTTACTTACTCCATTGCTGGATGGCTGACCCTGGTATCCTCCTCCTTCTCCTTTTCCTTTTCTTTTTCTCTTATCCATTCTCTCTGCCTGCCAGTCATATCTTTATCTCTCTCTGCCTAGCTCTTGGCCATTCAGCTCTTTGTTAGACCAATGAGATATTTTAGATAGACATAGTATGACAGCTTTACAGAGTTAAACAAATGCAACACATCTTTGCATCATTATACAAATATTCCACAGCATAAAAGAATCTAACACATTTTAAGCTAATTACATATACAGAGTAGTTCTTCTGCCTCCATTTCCTTAGTACTTAGAATACATGGATGTGCCACCATAGCGGGTTTGAGGTTAGCATGCTAGGAAAGTGCTCTACCACATTGATCTATTCACTGCCTCGCTTCCATATTTTCTGTTTCTGTCTTAGTTCCTTTCTTGTTGCTGTGATATAATGCCCTTGCAAAACTAACATAAGGGAAGGGGGTGCTTATTTCTTTCTACTCATATTCCATAGCAGGGAAGCCAGAGTGCTTGAAATAGCTGCTCACGTCACTTTCATAATCAGGGAATAGAGAACAAAGAATATATGTTACTCTTCAGTTCACTTTCTCCATTTAATACAATCCAAGATCTAGACAATCATATGGTACCCAGGACAGGGAGCTGATTTATTTTCCTTTATTAATGCAGTCAAGATAAGTGCCCCAGGCATACCCAGAGGCTACTCTCCAGGTAAATCATCTGTCAGGCTGACAGTAGTAACTTCCACTCTTCTTGGAAGAGTTTAATTCCTAGGGATTATAACTGACATTAAACAAGATATAGCTTATAGAAAGGGGGTGGTCATCAAGAGTGTTCTTTAATACTCGAATGACCTGCTTTTTGAAAAAATAAATACATATTACATTAGCAAAAATTAAAATCTCATATATATGTAATTTTAGTTGATGTTTTTATAAGATATGAAAGTATTGTAGGTTTTTTTTAAAAAAAATACTTTATTAGGCCAGATTATGGTGGTGCATGCCTTTAATCCCAGCAGTAGAGTCAGGTGGTCGAGTCAGGCAGATCTCTGTGAGTTCAAGGCCAGCCTGCTTTACAGAGAAAGTTCTAGGACAGGCTCAAAAACTATGTAGAGAAACCCTGTCTCGAAAAAAGAATTTTTTTTTTATTATTATGTGTTGTGTGTATTTGCCTGCCTACCTACTTGCCTGTCTGTCCTGCATTCCTTATGCTCTGTAAAGTCTAAAAAGAACTTTGAATCCCCTTGAAATGTAGTTGCAGGTGGTTGCAAGCCACCTTGTGGGTGCTAGGAGTCAAACCTGGTCTTCTACAAGAACAACTGCCTAGTTATCTCTCCAGCTTTCACTTTCCCCCTTTTCCCCCCTTTCTGCTTCCTTTCTTCTCAACTGTGCAGACCCAATTGGCCTTAGCCTTCTAAGTGCTAGAATTGTGTGACTAGAATTGTGTGATTTACTATGTCTGACTTTTACTTGCTTCTGAGACCGAGTGTCTGATAATTCTGGCTAGCTTTAAACATTTTAACCTCTTGCCTCTTCTTGGGTGTTGGGATTGCATATATGTACCACCATTACTGCAAGAATTGAATGTTTTATGAAAAATAGTATCATTACTTTATAAAGCCTTATGAAAGTCTGTCAAGATAAGTGGCAGATATTAGAAACTGCCTTATAAATAAGGAAATTGATAAACAGAAATTTGAACTTTAGACAGTCTTAATAAAGAGATTCACAGAACCAATTTTTGTTATTTGGTGCCACTTTTGAATATGTGGTAGTAATTATCAAGGATCAAATTTCACTACAGAATAATATGCTGTATTGTTATAGTTGCTAAAGAAACTAGCTTATGAGTTTATACTTTTATATTGAGGAATTTGATAATGTGCTTAGACAGAAGAACATTATTAGACATTATTAGACAGAAGAACGCAGAAGACACTAAGTTACAGCACTGTTGTTGATGGGCTATTCTCTTTATTTGTAATTTCAGGACGACATTGACAGCCTAAAGCCTGTACTCAGGGACAACCCACAGCTGCATGCAGAAGTGAAAGTCTGGGTGAAGGAACAGAAGGTTCAGGAGATTTTTATGCAAGGTACCTATTTTGAAGTTACACATCATTTTTGAAAATAAGCCAACTTATTTTCTATTTGATTGCTGAATTTTCTGCAGTCTAATAGTTTTAAATGCGAGTAATATGACAGTATAATTGACAAAGCATAGACATTTTGATAAAGTTCATAATTTTACTGATTTATTTACTGTACATGGAATTAAAGCTACACAGTTGTTTTGTTGATAGGGAAATTTCCATAATGTGGTGTGTTCTTCTGGAAAAAGAAGTACTGTTTGCAGTGGAGTGCTGCTGCCCAAAGTCTTAACTGATCTCCTTTGAAGAATGCTGTTGGTATTCTGATAAGTGTCTGTGTACCTTCAACAGCATTTACCACAGTACAGCTTCAGTTCTGTTTCCTTTGTTTAGTAAGTTACAGGGTTGTCTTTTAGCATGTGATTTTCAAATCAGAGCTGCTTTGTAATTCCTAGTAATGTGTTTCAATGGCAGTAAAATCATATGATAGATATAAGGATCTCATGAAATTGAATTGAAGCTAAGATATATGTCTTGGACTGTTGATAGGCTGTTGAATGCAAAGAATACAATTTTGTTGTTAAGTTCTTATAATTACCTCAGTCTCTGAAATTCATGCAAGTCTTTAATTCCATTACTTTGGAGTAATTTTGAGGACAGCCCGGTCTACATATTAAGTTCCAGGACAGTCAGCACTATAGTGGGACCCTGTCTCAAAAATAAGAAGAACCAACCAAAAAAAAAAAATTCCTGTCATTAAGTATTAATAAGCAGTGCTCTTGAAGATGTAACTCTTTTGATTTGTGTTCTTATGTACAACATCAGATCATCTGGGTGTTAAACACTTAGTGTAGAGTTCTCTTTAAGCTTTCCTCAGAGAGACTTTCAACATAAAACTAAATAAATAAGCTGGACTTCATTTGTCTCCTAGCCAGTCACAATCAGACCTCTGCTAATCATGTCCTGTCTAGTAGTCATCACCTTTATTCCATCCAGATTTTTATTTTTTAATGAAGCTTCCATACTGTTGCTATCCTGGGGTGGGTTAGGGAACAGTTTCTTATTATCAAATGCAAAAAAGGAGATTCCAAATTCCATGTGTTTAGTAATGCCATTTAAAGAGATTTTTTAAAATACTTTTTAAAATCCAGAGATCCAGAAAAGATCAGTTGTGTTTAGATGATGTTTCTCTCTATTTTTACTGTCCCTTCATACTTTATAGTTTGATGATGTAACCAAGTTAATTTTTTTTAAATAACTTTTTATTTACTTGCATCCTTAGGGAAGAAAAGAGTAAAATATTAATATCCCTATTTATCTTTGGCCGACTCCAGATTGTGTTCAGTGTGGGGTGTGAGGCCATTATTTACAGCTTAGCCTTTTCTAGCTGTACCTTTAATCAAGTTGTAAATTACTTTCCCATTTCAGGCATAAACTCATTTTTCCAAAACTGGTTAACTAGTTTTACACCCTTACCAAATTGTAGACCACTGTGGCTTTACATTGTGTTTATGATTGCAAAAATATTGTGTGTAGCGGTGTCTAATGGTTCATGTTCTGAGATAAAAGATACTTGTCTTCCAAGACATTTTTAAAACTGATTAAGTTTTAACTCATCTGTCACAGAGCATTATTGCTTTTAAAAGATAATTCCTATGTATACCTAAATGGGAAATTCTTCATTTAAGATATCCCTTTTGTTTTTTTGTTTTTTTTTTGTTTTTTGTTTTTTAAGGTCCTTATTCTTTAAATGGATACAGAGTGAGAGTATATAGACAAGATTCTGCCACCCAGTGGTTTACTGGCATAATTACTCATCATGATCTCTTCACCCGCACCATGATCGTTATGAATGATCAGGTAAATCATTACAGTTTTGGTGCTGGGGATCAAACTCAGGGCTTTGCACATATTAAATACACCTTCCGTGTGTTGAGTGCATGCTACTCCTAACCCCCAACCCCAGCTTCTCACTTCTTTGGAAAAGATATTTTAATAGGTAATAGGGTAGTAAACACTATACCAGGTTTCTAATTCTATAACTCTAATAAAGTTTAAATGTATATGATGTTATATAGAAACCACATTAGGTCAGGAAATTATGGTGATGGATTCATTTCAGTACTGACAAAAATTGGTCCCTAATTGATTAGCCTTTTTTCCCCCAAATTTAGACTTAACTTTCTTAAACCTTCAGTTTTTCCTTCTCTCTAATAATAAATATTTCCCAAGTAGTTTCTTTTATATTTTCAAAATAGATCATTCTCACGTTACGTTTCATTGTTGATATTTCAACGTAATTTTAAGAATTATGATGAATGTAAAAGGGAAAAGGTAATTTTATCTTTTACAGTTAAAATTGATTATGTAAGCAGGTGGTATCTTACCAATTTGAATTCCAAAATTGATTTGTAAATACTTCAACTAAGTAAAAAAAATTGTACTAATGTTATGCTGGTCAGTTTATTAGAGTTAATGTTTGTTTTGTGTCATGGATTAGGTACTAGAACCACAGAATGTCGATCCTTCTATGGTTCAAATGACCTTTCTAGATGATGTCGTTCACTCTTTGTTAAAAGGTGAAAATATTGGCATTACGTCACGACGCAGGTCTCGTGCCACTCATAATACCAACACTGTTCACGTATGTATGTTATTAGTAATGGAGTTTTATAAAATACTTTTCCTTACACAATTCCAAATCAAATAGTAATATAATCATTGTTGATTTATTTTTAGGGTCATTATACACGTGCTCAAGCAAATAGTCCCAGACCGGCTATGAACTCTCAAGCTGCTGTACCAAAACAGAACACACACCAGCAACAGCAACAAAGAAATATTCGTCCAAATAAGAGAAAGGGCTCAGATAGCAGTATACCTGATGAAGAGAAGATGAAGGAAGAAAAATATGATTATATATCACGAGGAGGTAGGCAACACTTTAAAAAAAAAGGATATTAAAATATCCTTTTCAAAGTATTACTTGAGAGGACGGGGTTGGATTTTGAAAAATTGATTTTGAACGAGAAATAGAGATGGTCTCAATGCACATCTCCGACTGTCTTGGAACTCACTGAGCAGGCTGGTGTCAGACTCAGAGAGATCTTTAAGATGAGTGCTTGTATTAAAGGCATGTGCCATCATGCTGGCTGAAGCCGCACTACTTTCTAAGGGGATGCTCATAATTAAAACTACATTAAAATGTGCTCATTGATCATGAAAAATAAAACTCTTCTTTCTCATCTTACAGAAAATCCTAAAGGTAAAAACAAACAGGTGGTGAGTAAAAGAAGGAAGCCCGAGGAGGAGGAGAAGAGAGCTAACACGAAGAGGTTTCGGGCTGACAACGCTTCAGATGTTTCTGAGAGCAGTGACTCAGAAAATTCAAATAAGAGAGTACGTGAGAATTCCTCTGAGCACACACCAGAGCATGAGCTGAAAACTAAAGTCACCTCTAAGGTAAATGGAGCAGAGGGAAAATCCCAGATTGTTGAGAAGACAGGAGGAGAGACCTTAATGGACACTCAGCCTCCCTGGGATCAGGTGCAAGAAGATAAAACCCGTGAAGAAGGGGAGAAGCTGAAGTCCATGGACAGCCACATTCAAGAAAAAATGACTCTCCGTTCATCAGAGCAGGCCACAGTTGCTGACCATAATCCTAATGATTCAGTTCTTCAAGAATGCAATATGGAAAACACACACACAGTGGAATTATTACCAAAGGAAAAGTTAGTATCCAGAACACCGACACCCAAATGTGCTGTGGATATCAAAAATGACACCCATCTAGAGAGGGTGGCTCAGGAAAACTCAAATACGTTTGGCCTCCAGACACTTGAGAACATGGATCCTAATGTCAGTGATTCTAAACATTCTAATACTAAATACCTAGAAACAGCAAAGCAAGATTCTGACCAAAGCTGGGTCAGTGATATAGTGAAAGTGGATTTAACTCAATCAAGTGTTATAAATACTTCTTCAGGAAATGATCACCAAGATGTGGATAAAGAGAGAAATCACTATGTCTCTTACATGTCTTCATTAAGTACAGTTTCTGTCACAGAGGATCAGCTACATAAGAGAAGTCCACCCCCAGAATCTATAAAATCTAAACTAACTACTTCAGTAGATACTCAGAAGACAAAACCCAATTCTTCTCCTGAAGTTGTTAAACCCAAGATTACTCATTCTCCTGATTCTATAAAGTCTAAGGCTCCTTACATGAATAGTCAAGCTATTGGTGAGAGAAGGCTGGCAAGTAAAATAGAACATGAATTATCCAGATGTACTTTTCACCCAGTTCCTACTCGAAGTGGTGCTCTGGAAACTACAAAGAGCCCTCTAATCATTGACAAAAACGAGCACTTCACAGTTTATAGAGATCCTGCTCTTATTGGATCAGAAACAGGAACTAATCACATTTCGCCATTTTTGAGCCAGCATCATTTCCCTCTTCCTTCGTCATCCCATAGAACCTGTTTAAACCCAGGTACCCATCACCCTGCCTTAACACCAGGATCCCACTTATTAGCTGGGTCATCTAGTCAAACTCCATTACCTACCCTTAACACTCACCCTCTCACTAGTGGTCCACATCATTCTGTCCATCACCCTCATTTACTTCCCACTGTGTTACCTGGAGTGCCTACTGCCTCCTTACTTGGTGGCCACCCGCGCCTAGAGAGTGCGCATGCCAGCAGCTTGAGCCATTTAGCGCTAGCACACCAGCAGCAGCAACAGTTGTTACAACACCAGTCACCTCATCTTCTCGGACAAGCCCATCCTTCAGCTTCATATAATCAGCTTGGACTTTATCCAATTATTTGGCAATATCCAAATGGAGCACATGCATACTCAGGACTTGGTCTACCTTCTTCTAAGTGGGTTCACCCAGAAAATGCCGTTAATACTGAAGCTTCATTAAGGAGGGTAAGTGACACTATTGTTTTCCACAGAACATTATTGATTTGTTAATTAGCCTCTGTAGGTACTTTAAAACTATTACAGATATTCAGTTGGTTATCTTTGCAGATGGTTATTAACCTCACCAGATTTAACTTTTTTCAAGACAGAGTTTCTCTGTGGCTTTGGAGCCTGTCCTGGAATTAGCTCTGTAGACCAGGCTGGCCTCAAACCTACAGAGATCCTCCTGCGTCTGCCTCCCGAGTGCTGGGATTAAAGGCCTGTGCCACCACCGCCTGGTTAACATTTTTAGATCATAGTATCCATTAGACTTTGATTTTTGGTATATATGTTAGTAGTGAAACTAGAGGCTTAAAATTTGTGTGTTTAAGTTGTGTTTTTTAAATACATTAGTAAATTCTTTAAATGAAATTATATTAGCCCTTGGATTATGTTCACTGGCTATTTCAAAGTATGACTTAAAGTGCCTTTTGTGCTTATGGCCATTCAAAGTTAGAGACTCCTAGTATTTGGCAAAGCTGGTGGGTTGGGACTCACTATTTCATGCAATTTTCTTTCACCAGCAAATGGCTGTGCACTAATAGCAGTGCCACATAATCAACAAGAAAGTAAAGGAATAGATAGTCCTGTTAAACTCCTGCCATGAGATAACATTGGCCTTTGTGCTGCCTAACATACTCTTTAAGTATTGCCTTAGGACTGTTTTAAATACCACCTTGCTTACGGTAAAAGCAGCATTAAATTTATCATTTTCAAGCTCTTAATTCAGTAAGTAGTGTCATGGTTTTCAATCTTTCACATTTATTTATTTATTCATCTGTCCATCCACCCGCCCTGTGAGATGGTAAACCATCAAGTGGAGTTCACAGGACAATTTATTGTGGGTGTTGGCTCTCTTTCTGCCATGTGACATCTGGGGATCTAACTCAAGCAGCCAGACATGAAGGCAGGTTTCCTGCAGAGCTTCTTTGCAGCATAGGTAGCTACATGTTTACTTTCAGGTTCTATGTTTTCTCTACTTTTGACACTTCATATAAGTAGATTCACTTACTATTTTTCTTCTTGTCTGTCTGTCTTTGTTTAATATGACCTTGAGGTTTATCCATATTGACACATGAGGCAGATAAGTGCCCTTTTTATTTTATTTTTTTATTTGTTTGGTTTTTTTAAAGACAGGGTTTCTTTAACAGTCCTGGCTCTCCTGGAACTCACAGGTGTTTGCCTCCACTGCACAACTATTAGATGGCCTTTTTAAAGGCACCATTCTATTTTATTTCATGTGAACATAGGTAGGCAAACCATTCATTCATTCATTCATTCATTCATTCATTCATACTGGGACCATATCCATGCTAGTCAAGGGCTCTACCACTAAGCCTGCCACATTTTATTTACCCATTCTTTGTTAGTGGACATTTGAGTTATTTTCACTACTTAGCTTTTAAGAATAGTGCTGCCATGAAGATGGGATGTACTTAACACTTTCCATGCCATGTTCTGGACAAGATCCAAAATATGTTGGGAGTCATATTTGGTGCTGCTTGATTTCTCATTTATTTCAGGATTAGTATTATGTATATTTAGCATTGCATTGGGAATGACAGTAGACATGGGTATGGTTGTCGTCATGGTGTCAGAAGTTGGTTAGAAAAGCTGTTGTAATTTTAGGTGGCAGTAATGAGGTCACTAATCTCATTAATCCCAAGTTATAATGGTTGATGATAGTGAGGGACACCAACTAAGCAGTTGTCAGTCTAATAATTTTAAAAGGTATTTCCTGTGCTTTATTCTCTATAACACTTCTTTAGTTTGCCTTCATATGAGCTTTAGGTTCCTTTAGTGAAATTAATAGTGACTGTTAGTTAGGTTCTGCTCCAACACTGGCACATTTAGTATTGGTAAAATTTTGATTCTAGAGTTGTGTTTCCATAATCACAAGTATGGCTGTCTTGATTTTGCTTCTGAGATGATGGGGTTCTGATTCTATTTGCATCTTTGATCATGTATCATTGATCATGTATTCTGTTAAGTCCTATTAAAATATAGAAATTACATAATCTAATTCAAGGAAGATCGCTAACCACCTTTTTCACTTCAGAATTTAAAGCAAGCCTGGTGATCCATGTGCCCATTGCACTCACACTTCACTCTTGTGTGTGTGTCATAAATAGAGTTAGAACTGCATAAATAGGCTAGAAGAACACAGAATCCAAGAGGCAGCAGATGGCTTTGACTCTTCTTCCATAAATTCCAAACTCTGTAAAACAGATCTAAGGACTTTACAAACTGTTCATAAAACCATAAAATATGTAATGGTAGTCAGGTTTTTATTTATTTATATAAAATTATAATGCAAAAATGTAAACTAAAATAATATTTTAAGCAAAAGAAAGATCTCTTAACATGTTTTGTGATTAGGTGATAAGATAGTGTAAGCAGATGCCTTTAGGTCAGGAGATAACTTTAGAAGGCAGAAGCTCCCATCACTGTCACAATACTGTGACTCCAGACTTCTGAGTCTTGTATAATTATGGCCTTCTCTGTCATTTTATATTTAGTGTTCAGTCTGTGCATCATTGTGCATTATTCTCTTGTGAGATTTAGAGCTATAGCTTACCATTAAGCTATCTTTATGATACATGCTACCCTTATGTTATTGTTGTGAGTTAAAAGATTGATTCCTTTTAGTCAAAATAACTATGGTTTGAATTTTCCTGGTATATGACTCACCCTGATGACAGATTTACAAAGTTATATTGAGTCACAGCATAGAAAATAGCTGTTAAACATGTAATCAGATGTATGGGATATAACGTGTATATTGCTGTCACCGTATAAACACCAGCTTACCAGAAGGCAACATACTGTTGTGGAAGACTGTGCTATGCTTCCACACCTCCAACTATAGTGGACTAACAGTATCAAGCTTATAGAATACAGTGGAACACATTTAGTCCTTAAATGTAATGATCTGGGAGTTGTGCAGAAACTGTTACAGAGTTTTTATTCTATGGAAAAATTGACAGACAAACTTGATTATAATTTCTGCTTCTAGTAGAATAATGTTTTAGGGCTAACATTCTGGTTTTTCTGTGAACAGCAAATTCTGTTGTTGGGATTATAGGAAGTCAAAATTAGGTCTATGAACATCATTTACAGTCAACTTGATGGTAGTTTTAATATCTGCTTTTCGTGAAGAAATATTTCTAGATGTTATTAGTTTAGCATTAATTAGTTTTCAACAGAATGTAGAAAGTTTGTATGCTTAATGTTGGCTAAAGAATATTTCTCACCAGATTCCTTTTCAAAAATGTCAGGCTTCATATAAAAATGCAGCGGTCAGAAGTCCTATGAAACTGAGTACTGGAATTAAGTACATGACACCAGCTCAAGAATTGAGCTTTTTTTTTTAAATAACTAAAATCTAGGCTTTTTGTTTTTGTTTTTTAATAGAATTCTCCCAGTCCTTGGTTACATCAACCTACTCCTGTGACCTCAACAGATGGTATTGGATTACTTAGTCACATTCCTGTCAGACCTTCTAGTGCAGAGCCTCATCGACCTCATAAAATGACAGTGCATTCCAGTTCACCAGTGGCAAAAACCTTAGTAGATCACCACAAAGAGTAAGTTCACCAATGTTTAAAACTTAACAAAATGGTTTTGATGATCATGAGTTTTCTTAATTCACTTTTTTATATAGTTTGTTTAAAATTGGTGTCAAAACTAGACTTTGAAGAGATAATTTTCATTTTGTTTTGGCTTGTTGAATCAGTTTACCATCAAACTCATGTAATCCTCCTGCCTCAGCTTTCCAAGTAGTCCACTATATGGGGCTGTGTTCTTTTCATGCTGGTCTACCTTCCAATTTTAAAGAATGAACAAAGCTGTTTGCTTTCATAATAGAATAACATTTGATTAGAAACTTTCTTGTGTTTTGCATGAAAAAAGTGATTATAGAAATCTTTTCTGTATTTTCTTTGTAGAGAATTGGAGAGGAAAGCTTTCATGGAACCATTACGGTGTAATGCATCCACATCAGTGAAAAGTGACCTGGATCTTAATAGGTCACAGGGAGGAAAGGATTGTCACTTGCATAGGCATTTTGTGGGTCCGAGGCCACCTCAGGAGACTGGAGAGAGACTGAACAAGTACAAGGAGGAACATCGTCGCATTCTTCAAGAGAGTATTGATGTTGCTCCTTTTACAACCAAAATCAAGGGGCCTGAGGTTGAAAGAGAGAATTACTCCAGGGTAGCACCATCATCTTGTAGTCCTAAAAGCCATGCCATCAAACAAGATAAAGATGTGGAACGCTCAGTATCAGAGCTTTATAAGATGAAGCACTCAGTGCCTCAGAGTTTGCCCCAAAGTAACTATTTCACTACATTATCTAATAGTGTGGTCAATGAGCCACCAAGGTCCTACCCATCCAAAGAAGTTTCAAATATTTACACTGAAAAACAGAATAATAACCTTTCTGCAGCAGCCAATCCGCAATCTCTTTCATTTATACCATCTCTTTCAAAGCCTCCACCTTTGATTAAACACCAACCAGAAAGTGAAACTTTAGTAAGCAAGATACCAGACCTTCTTCCCCATCAGATTGCATCTCACTCAGTAACAACATTCAGAAGTGATTGTAGAAGTCCCACCCATTTGACTGTCTCTTCTACAAATGCACTTCGCAGTATGCCTGCTTTGCATAGGGCACCAGTATTCCACCCACCAATCCATCACAGTTTGGAAAGAAAGGAAAGTAGCTACAGTAGCCTTTCCCCTCCAACTCTGACCCCAGTGATGCCAGTAAACACTGGCACCAAAGTTCAAGAATCCCAGAAGCCTCCAACTCTAATTCCTGAGCCAAAAGACTCCCAAGCAAATTTTAAGAGTTCTTCTGATCAGAATTTAACAGAAATGTGGAAGTCTAACAACAACCTCAGCAAGGAGAAGGCTGAGTGGCCTGTGGAAAAAAGCAGTGGAAAGTCACAGGCTGCCGTGGCATCTGTCATTGTCCGTCCACCATCTAGTACAAAAGTTGATAATGTCCCATCAGTACCATTAGCTTCCAAAGATAGAGTTTGTGAAAGATCTTCATCTGGGACAAGTAAAACAGATTACCTCAAACCAGAATCCGGAGAGACTGGAAGAGTCATTCTGCCAAATGTGAATCTAGAAAATGCTTATGTGAAATCTGAAAAAAATGTTGAGGCTGTCTCCCAGGGCAGTGTTCCTGTTTCAGTCATGTCTGCTGTAAATGTGGCTTGTAATACCAAAACAGATGTATTCACATCTGCTGCCACTGCCACCAGTGTTTCCAGCTTGGGTGGTTCAGAAACAGTTTATTCTTTATCAAATACCATTTTGGCCTCTACATCCTTAGAATGTACTTCTTCAAAAAGTGTTACTCAAGCAGTGGCCCAAACAAAGGAATGCAAAGTCAGCACCCTGGGGCCAGTCACTGTGACCTGTAGTAAGACAGGGAATGGTGGTCAGCCTAGCTCTGGCTTCTCAGGCACAACTGATTTTATTCATTTAAAAAAGCACAAGGCAGCATTGGCTGCAGCTCAGTATAAAAATAGTAATATCAGTGAGGCTGAACTTAATACTGTGAGAAATCAGACGGCAGCAGCCTCTTTTCCCCTGGATAGCACCATGATTTGTGGTGCAAGTAACAAAGCAATCTCTGTAGGAAATGGGCCAGCAGCCCAGACCAGTCAGCCCAACTACCACACTAAATTGAAGAAGGCCTGGCTCACCAGACATTCAGAAGAAGATAAAAATACTAACAAAATGGAAAATTCAGGGAATTCTGTATCAGAAATTATTAAGCCATGTTCTGTCAATTTAATAGCTTCTACATCTAATGATATACAAAATAGTGTAGATAGCAGAGTCGCAGGAGATAAGTATGGAAGAGATGATAAAGCCAGCAGGAGAAAAACCAAAAGAACTTACGAATCTGGCTCTGAAAGTGGAGACTCAGATGAAAGTGAGAGCAAGTCTGAGCAAAGGACTAAACGGCAGCCTAAGCCAACTTATAAAAAGAAGCAGAACGATCTGCAGAGAAGGAAAGGCGAGATTGAAGAAGACTTGAAACCAAATGGCGTTCTCAGCCGGAGTGCCAAGGAGAAAAGTAAGCTGAAGTTGCAGAGCAGTAATAGTGGTGAGTAATTATGTTTGTTTATCACAGTTAAAATGGGCTTTAACTGCATGTCCTTGCAGTAATGATGCGGCTCCGTAGGTCTTGTTTTTAAACTTCATTTCTGTGTTTCTTATGTGTCCTGCAAAAGGAAGAGAGAAGACTTAGATCTCCATTTTTAAGAGATGTTTTTCCTGGCAGTTGTCATAGGTGATGCATGCAATCCAATGTGTAATTTAGGAATTGCTCATAATGTTTGATTTTTTCTCAGACATGTCAAAATATATCTTTGATTATTACACCACAAAAATGTACTCCTGATAATAAGCTGCTTAGCTATGGCATAATTTAGTTAGAAAATAATTCGTACTTAGCCTACTGCACACAGTTCTTAGTAGTAGTGTGAATGTGGAAATTCCCATTGGTAACAGTGGGTGAAGTTAAAAATAGAAACTTGTGATTATTCCAATAAGCACTTCCATAATAAATAATATTTGCAATAATATATAATAATAATAATAATCCACAATGAATTTGCCAGAATTTTGGTTTCCTTTGTGGCTCTAGCCAAAGTAAAGAATGCTTACTGTCAATAGTCATTATAAAATGTTTCTTTATGTCTTTTGAAGTAATTTTCCTCATTTTGCTTATTTATTTGTAGATTTGTTTCATAATGCAGAAAGCACTTAACAGTTTCACTGTATCTGTGTAATCAATCACATATACAAAGAATTTGTGACAGTGTGGATCTGCAAGCAGTACTCCCATAATTGCTTGGGTGCTTGAATCCCCCCTCCCCCATTTGTGTCTGAATTCAGAGTGAAGTTTTCCCACATGACTGTGTGGAACCAAAGGCAAAGTGAAGTAGAGAGAAACGTGAGGATAGAATCATAGAAAAGAACAAGCTCAGCTAGATCCTGCAGTGCAAGTACAGTCAGAAGGCAGAGAGGGACTGGCAATAAAGGACACCTGCATTGATTTGAATATCAGATTATGTTTCCTTTTCTTTCTCATGTTTCTCTTTATTCCCTAAGACTAATTCACAGGAAGCTTAGTGGCCAGCAGTTGTTTTAATCCATGTATTTCTTTTGAGTTGGGCATTCAGATTTTTTAAGCTTCCAGAAAATAGCTTTAAACAATTTGAAAATGCTTTTGAAGTTAAATTCATAAAATTATTTTTTAATGTTTTGTTTATTCTTTTTATATCAATACCAAGTATGTATGCTTCCAAGTGATGCTCTCAGATAGTGGCCAGAATGAGTGTTCAGTACCCCAGGTTATAATGCTTATTAGTAAACCTCCTAATTTGCTGGCAAATATTTAGTTTCAGACCAGGTACTTTAAATCCCATTTGTTTGAAAGTTATGTTGATTCTGACTATTAACAGTTTATTAATTAAAGGTAGGGTTAGTTTTTGTCTGACCCATCCAGAAAAATTGCTTAGCATAGGATATTTTCACAAGTCAAAGAATTTTAAAATCTGGATATATACTTCTTTGATGAAATTTGGCTTTTTTCTCATCATTTAATGGAATTGTTTTTAGTCATGATCAGCTTAAAGAATGAGTTAGACTTGCATATTAGAGGATTTCACATGATTGTTATAATACCATACATTATACTTTTAATTATAACTAATTATAATTAATTTGATTACAATTTTAAGTTTTATAACTAATAATATATTTTAAATACCCATATAAATAAATCTTAGTACATTCTATAGGCAGCTACCATTGCTCTTGCTTTACTTAGTGTTTTGCCATACGTCTGCCTGTCATTTTAATTAAAAATTGACTGCCTTTCCCAAATAATTTTTACTTTATGTGCTAAAATTGTCAATAAATTTGTGCATATTTACAATATTCTTATTGATGTATCTTAACTGTGACTCACCTAC
Source organism: Bramus lutescens (assembly GCA_001685075.1). NCBI lineage: Eukaryota > Metazoa > Chordata > Mammalia > Rodentia > Cricetidae > Bramus > Bramus lutescens. The sequence continues at coordinate 314,258 of LOEQ01002053.1, read as the reverse complement.
AATCTGAATTAATTTCTGTATCCAAAAATACATTTATGGTGTTGGCACTTGAGAACTCAATGGTTAGCATCTATTTATTTGTCTCTCATTTTCTTCCTCCCCAGTTTTCTTCAGTAGGCAGGTGTCTGTGAATTTAATAAAAACCTAGATCTTCAAGGTTCTGTTAGACAGATTGTCAAGACATTTAGAGTTAAAGGATGATGCCGTATTTTAAGCAAATGTTACTCTTAAGTTCCTAAAAGAAGTTCAGTATTGTCTTCTTTGGCTTAGCATAGAAGAATTATAGTAACAAAAGCCTTTATACTTTATTCATTTTTTTTAAATTAAAGGTGCCTGTTTTAGTATCACATAATTAAGAACTGCTTTCAGGTGTCTTTTTAAAAAATTATGGTACTATTTAAATTTTTACAATGAATGTTATGGGGTTTCACATTCTAAATTGTTCCATCATCTAGAGTTAAAAGTATATTAATCAATATTAGTAGTACAAAGAATAGAAACAGATTGCATTCAGTTTACTCTAGTGTAATCAACTTAAAAGTAAGCAAATGGTTGAAGAATTCTGACACCTTTAATAAAGTCCATAAGAAAGATCTCATTTAAGGAGAAATACTGTAAGGGGGGAAAATATTTATTTTTATTTTATGTGTATGGGTGTTTTCCTGCCTGAATATTTGTACACTGCATGTGTGTCCGGTTCCTGTGGAGCCCAGAAAATAGCACTGGATCCCATGGAAGTAGAATTGAAGGTTGTGAACTTCCATGTGGGTGCTGGGAATTCAACCTTAGTCCTCTAGAAGAACTGCCAATGCTCTTGACTGGAGAGCCATCTCTGTAGCCCTGGAAACATCTTTTTACCATGTCAGTAACTGTCATATGCTATATATGTGAGCGTCTGTGTATACTGGGTTAACCCTAATGACTTCTGGCCCTAAGATAAAGACTGAAAAGAGGGAAATGAGAAATAAGCAGCAATCTTAAAAAGACCTTAGTACTTTAATCCAGCTTTAAACATTGCTACCTATGTGAGAGTGAATTGTGTATGTGTGTATAATTACATTGTTTACACTATCAATAAATAGATATCTAGACAGGAATTTTCTAGAAGACATTTCTGGTTTCAAAAAAGTAGTTGTTTGTTGGCAACAAAGTTTGCTCTTAAATGGCTATCTTTTAGATTTTTATAGGTAGAATTATAGTTGTCTATGTACTTTGTGGATTCTTCTGGTCTGCAGCTTGCTCCTGGTATACAGATGACTGATTGTTGTAGCTGATGCTCCTTTACTTGCTAATTCATGTTAATAAACAGGGACAGTGGTGCTGAATGTGGTAAATAAACTGTACTCAACTTGAGAGGTTGTTTTGGTTTTCCTTTTTTTTT
>LOEQ01002053.1:267236-301481 GCA_001685075.1 Bramus lutescens | reverse complement strand
CTTTCCAGCATTCTCCTGTTCTCATCACCCCACCTCTGCTTCCTGTCTGGTTGATCCACCTATACTTCCTGCCTGGCCAATCAGTGTTTTATTAAAATACATGATTGGTCAAATAGAGATAATTCTCATGCACCACTCATTCCCAAAAAATGGACTATGGATATTTTTCTTTGTTTAAAAAAAAAGAAGAAGGGGAAATGATGTGGGAGAATTGTCTGTATTCTGTCAATCATGTTTTAAATGAACGCTGATTGGTCAGGCAGGAAGTATAGGTGGGTCAACCAGACAGGAAATAGAGGACAACAGGAGTATTCTGGGAAGAAGGAAGCCCACTGCCCTCAACTCCTGCCTAGACACTGAAGAAGCAGGATGTGACCTGCCCCGCAGGAAAAAGGTACTGAGCCAAGTGGCTAACATAGATAAGAATAATGGGTCAATATAAGTTATAAGAGCTAATAAGAAGCCTGAGCTAATGGGCCAATCAGTTTTATGGCTTATGGAGATCTGTGTGATTTTCTTTGGGGCTTGCCAGCTGTGGGGTACTGAGCGGGACAGATACCCCAACAAGCAGGCCCCTTCATGTTACAATATATATTGTAAATTGTTATATCTCATCAGATGATGATCCCCCAGTAAGACATGTACACTATTTGGCAAAAGAAAAGCACAAGGTATGAGAAACTCCCTTTTGAGTTGTGAGTCTTGAGCATCATAGAGATTTTCAAATAATATAGATTATTGCCATTGTCCTCTTCTGCTGTTAATGGTCACTCTATTACTTAAGACATGATGCACTTCAGATGCTGGACTCAGGAGCAGTGCTAGGTCTAAGATGAAAGCCTCCTCCCAGAGGACTAGCTTTCATAGTATCAAAGCTGCTGCCCAATTATCGAAGGGAGGGAATCAACTGGCAGACCTACCAAGATGTAATATTTATAATCCCCCAAAATGACTACCATGACAAGGTTTTGTTATGGGTGGGATAGTGGCACTCATATCTGGGTTGTACACAACACCTCTTTAATTCTCATAAGATGCACACAAAAAGAGGGAATTAATGGCCGATACTAAGAATCTATGTAATTTACAAGAACTGGTGAGGTCATGTATCTTAGTGGAGAACCTACCATGACAATTTTACTAGACCAGAATAATTCCTAACCAAAGTGTAACAATTTCCTTTACACTCACATGTAAGTGTGGCCCTTGCCCCAAATCAAAGACATTTCTCTTTGCATCAAACAAAATAGAGACAATTACAGAAAACCGCAACTGTTCAACATGCAGAAAACTGACTGTGGAGTACTTTAGTAGCACTAACTTCCTTGAATTTTATTCCTTCTTTCAGTATGTGACTGCCAACTAAATCTAGTAGATTTCTGGGATTAAAGGAATGAGCCAGCATGCCAGGCTTGTCTGCACTTTATTTGAAGTTAGTAATTGCTGACACAATTTTTCTAATGTATACTCAGTACCATTGATCTGTTTGTGTGTGTCTCTGTATATATATTATTTGGCATATTTTTTGCAATACCTTATCCTACTCAAGAAATGACTATGTTTATCCTGCTTTTATCTTTTCTCTTTCCTTCTACCCTGACTTGTTTTTCTCTTCAAACCACACACTACATTTCTTTGCCCCAATTATTGTTCTGTTTCAATACGGACCTGCATGAGCCATCAGTAGTAACTGTATCACTGACATCTCTGAAAGAAATCACCTCAGTGCTTTGAATAAAGCTCCCCCTCAGTTTTTCAGGACATGGAAGAATACACAAAGATTTCTTTGCCAAAATATTACACAAATAACATGTTTCTATTTTACTGCTGTGAAGAGACACCATGGTCAAGGTAAGTTTTATCATGTTAGTCTTAATTAAGGCTTACTTATACTTTTTCAGAGGATTCATCCATTATCATCATAGCAGGAAATTTGTCAATGTGCAGGCATGGAGCTTTCATCCTGATCTTCAGGCAGGCAGAAAGGGACACTGAACCTACTGTGGGCTTTTGAAACTTCAAAGTCCACCCCGAGTTACATGTATCCCCTAGCAATGCCATACTTTTATCCTTTCCTATTCAATTCCATTATTTGTGGACCAGGTATTCACATACATAAGCATATGCAGACCAAGTTCATTCAGACCACCACATGACCAGTGACTTAATTTTTTCATAGAGCCTATTTCCCACTGATTCCTCATGACTTTGACTTCTACTGCCTGCATTCCTCTCAACACTCTCATCTTCCAGGTCCTTCTGCGATGACCCATTAAGCTATTTACACAGCTTTTAATGGCTTTGGCCATCCAGAGTCCCAATATCCTCCAAATACCTCTGAAAGACAATACTCACAAGCTCTTACAGCAAAAATCTCATACTAGGATTACCCATTTTCCTTCTGAATTGCTTCTCTGTTGCTGTGATGAAATATTTAACCAAAAGAATGAATACACTTCTCTGGCTGACACTGCCAGGCCATATTCAATCTTTGAGGAAACTGGAGGGAAAAATCAGGCCAGCAACTGAATTTGAAAACCATGGTGGAACATTACTTGCTGGTGTAATCTCTTGCTGGGTATCATGCTCAGCTAGCTCTCTAATCCAACCAGACCACAAGCTTCGGGACAGTCACACTCTCAATGACTTGGCCTTCCCTCAATCATCAATCAGAGCCAATCTCACACAGACAATGTCGCAAGTAATTCCGATATGTGCCAACCCTCGACTGGTAGTTCCTCAGATCATGATAGTCTCTGTAACACTGACACCGAAAGCTAACTAGGACACACAGACAAAATATATAATATGTAACAATTTGAAATTAACGTATTTTCCATATCAATCAGTTAAATAGCAAAACTCCAAGCATTAGAACAAAAGTTGGAAAACCTGGATATGCAAATAAATGGGGAAAACAAAGCCGTTGATGTTAAGAAGAGAAAAATACAACTATTTTACTACAAAAACGCCTCCAAACCAACAAATTTTAAGATTAATAAGATACTATATACAACTTTCAGAATATAAAACTACAAGAATGTCAAACATTTTCTGATACAATAATGTTATAACTAGATGTATAATTAATTAAAATGCAACATAAATAGAACCACTGATTAAAGACAAAAACCTACAAATATATCAGGTACTTTAAACAAAAACTACAATATTCTAATAAAACAACAATAAAAACAATTCATGAGCCAGTACTCACACTGTGTGAATTCTAATACTCTGGTTTGAAATAAAAGTGTGTGTACAAGGTTCTTCTTCCAAATTTCAAAACTTGCTTGATAACTCTGATGTTTCAAAATTGTAGATTATAGTTTTGACTAATAAAATCTACTTCACTCTCTTATGGTAAAAGAAATTATGCCTTTTGTGATCACTTAGAAACTATTTTATGTTTCTTATGATTAATGATTTAATACAATTCTGTATCATAGTAAGATAAGGTAATACAAACCTTTTAAAATCAAAAGCAAATAATGAATTTTAAGAGAAATATAGTATGTTTTGTATTATGCACCTAAAGCAACTTGTTTTGTTCCCATTGCTTTATAAGCCATAGGCACTTTTGAAAAAAAAAGTTTAATTCCATTTTAGGTGTTTTGTATTTGTGAGAGAATGTTTTTGATGTACATACAGGTGAAACCCAAGAAAATAAGTTTTTCAGGTACCCTGGACCTGGATTTGCGGGCATATATGAAACTCCCAATATAGGTATTGGCATCTGAATATGGGTCATCCACAAGAAGAGCATTTGCCTAGACAGTTCTTGCCATAGACCAAATGTCATTCACGTATTGAGAAAACAATAAAGGAAAGAAATGGTGAGTCATCAGATGATCCATGTGAATATGGTGAATCAATATGAAGATGCTGAACATGTTCAATTGGTAGCATGAATTCAACACACTCAAAGAAAATCCCCAACTATTTATAAAGCAAGCAGTTTTTTCAATATTTATATATTTATTATGTATAAAACATTCTGTCTGTGTGTATCCCTGAAGGCCAGAAGAGGGCACCAGACCCCATTATATATGGTTGTGAGCCACCATGTGGTTGCTGGGAATTGAACTCAGGACCTTTGGAAGAACAGGCAATGCTCTTAACCTCTGAGCCATCTCTCCAGCCCAAGCAAGCAGTTTTTAAAACTCTACAGAAAGCAGAAAAGCTAAGAATGCTCAATAGGATTATGATTAGGGAACAATGGTGCACATCTAATCTGTGAAATGTGTGGAATCTGCAGAGATTTTGCTTGATGGGGGATGGGTTCACCTTCCCATGTGGCTGAACAAAAAGGAATCATGTGGTTTGCCCCTATTTGACTGAGGACCTCATCTCAATGGAGAGAGCAGTGTGAATTAGACAACTTCTTTGCTAATAGTTCCCTAAAAAAAATTGTAAATGCCATATGAGTTCCTGGTTACTGTGATATAAAACAGAAGGGAGACATCCATAAACTTCCTGCTGCCACTGAGCTCTGAGGGGCATTAGCAAAGTTATACTAAAGAGGAAGCAACAGACTTCCATGTGTGTGTTAGCTTTGATTCAATATTTTGAACACTTTTTTTACCTGATATTTTTAATGGTAACCAGAGGAAAGGGAAGAGTTTTCTCAGGCATGTGTCTGCAAACTAGCCATGTAGCAATGGAATTTGACACTTTGAAAAGTATAGGCTAGGAAGGCTCATGTAAATTTGCATCAGCCTAGAAGGAGTCTTGAGGAAGCACAGGCCCTGCCAGACTCAAAAGAGCAGAACATGTGGTGCCACAAAAGCTGTTTCAGCAGACAGATAAGACAGGTGCATGCTGGGAATGGAGACTATGCTGTGCCTTAATGCCTATTGTCAGCTGCCCACCTGAAATCTCTAAGCCTTTTTTTCTACAAAATTCTTTGGTCTATGTTTGTTGTCCACTTTTCCGCATTGTGCACTAAAACAACCATTTTGTTTTTCTTTTCCTTCCACAGTCATCCTAGAGGCAGAAGAAAATCCTTTGCAGACAAATCAGTCTTCATGCCTGCAAATTCCTTTTTGCACCTTAAGGAGGAACTATGAGAGGTACACCTGACCTGTGTCCCTAGAGGTTCCCATTGAGATCCTGTGTTTGAGATAAGCTCGGTCTTGCAGTTTTGGTCATGTGATCAGACATTTTTAAGACTTCTATTGTCGTATTTTCTTCTGAGCATTCTTTGTACTCTTTCCTCATTTTGTGGAGATTTGGGATCAGAAATTTCTTGAAGCACCAAGTCTAGGCTAATTACTGATGCTAATCAATCTTATATTTCATCTGAGTCATCAGGGCTGAATGTAAAACAGACATACATTTACATTCAACTGTTATTAATGGCATGTGTATGGGACTGAATAGACAGTCCAGCAGCTAAGAATCCTTCTCATTCACAGGGCAAGGCACTGATTCCCAGCACCCACAGACAGATCAAAACTGTCACTCTAGTCATGGGGGATCTGATACCCTTTCTTGGCCTCTATTGGTATCTAGTATTCAATTGATATACGCACATTCAAAATGTATACACCTAAATTAGATTAATTTTAATTTAAAAATAACACATATCTGAAGTAAACCTTTTTGTCCAACAGGAGGAGACATATGTATCTGTCTTTACATCATTTACATGCCCTGGTGCCTGAGCCATCTGAAATGGGTTCTAGGAACCAAATTTTAAAATGAGGCAACTCTTCAGCTACCAAATATGGCATTATAGTGTAGTAGATGAAGATGCCCCGTTACTGCTTCTGATAACTATCACTTGAAGGTAATGAAAGCCTCTGATACATGGTCACTGAAGGTTTCAGTGGATTTCTAGTCCTCTGTGGACTCTCCACATTGCTTCATATTGTCATTTTGACACACTTCTCTTGGTGTGAGGAAAGTCAACAAAAGGTTTTGTTGACTAGAGATATGTCTAGCCAGGCTACATAAGAAAATTCCATAATTTTCTTCTTTTCTTTCTTTCGTTTTTGTGGGGGGAGGTGGATTTTTGAGACAGAACATATCTACACAGCCATGGCTGTTCTGGAACTCATTATATGGACCAGGTTGCCCTTAAAGTCAGAGAGATCCTTCTGATTCTATATCCCAAGTGTTGTGGTTACAGGCAAACAACACTATGCCCAGTTGGGATATGTTGTTTCAATGACCTATCTTTGAGTCTGAGAATTAAATGATAATGCAAATTTTAAACAGGAATCCTTGTTGATCTGATGAACAGTAACTCTACTTAAAATTCTACAATGTATTAATTTCAATTGGTAAATCATTTTATGTTCTTAATATTTTTGTTATTTGTTTTGCTAATTTGAACTTTCTAAACTGTTTTGACACTATATTTACATTTGTGCTATGGACAACTTACAGCTGTAAATTACTACTTCATCTGTATGAGTTATAGCAATCAAATACAGCTAGTTATGTTTGGCTGCAAGTGACCTCGCTGGCCTTATTTGGGCTTAAAACTTATTTTTCTGTGTGCTAGTGTTTGGCTTTGGTTATGCCACAGCCCAAGTATAGAAATAAAAGAAAAACCTGTAGGAGTAGGTATGTGTTTCTGAGAGACAGAACTTCATCACCTTAGTAATAACCAACTTCAGGCAACTGAGACAATTCTCTTGCATTCATTTGTGGTTCTGAGAAAGTGTTATGAACAAGTGTAGAGTACTCAGAATAAACTAAACACAATCCAAAAAGGATGGCAGGGTAAATAATATATTTATATGCAAATAGGATTTGTTAACCTGTGTTTCTCTATCCTTAAATGACAATATGTTTACAATTTGAATTAACCCATATATTTTAATCTGTATTCTTTTATGCAACTCAGTTACCTTTACTCTGTACTGCCTACGCTGCTTGCTCTGCATCTTTGGCATCTATCCCTTCTTTACCCCAGCATTCTCCCTGCCCAGAAATCTTGCCTAGCTATTGGCCATTCAGCTGTTTATTAAACCAATCAGGGTAACACATTTTCAGTGTACAGAGAAATTATTCTAAACATTCCCCGATTTTTTCTAATTAAAAGGAAAGGTTTTAATTCTAACACAGAAAAATTCTCACAATAAGAACAATTATCAGGTACGAATTACATTTACAAAGCTTATTCAAATTCTATTTGACAATTTCAAAGAAAATACCCTATTGTCTCTCCTATATTAATGAGAAAAGTTTTATACCTAAATCATTTCTATCATAGCAAATAAAAACCTTAACTATCTAATCTTCAACCCCATCAAAGACCTGAGTAAACAGCATACAGAGCAAGCAACTTTCAAAACTTCTAGAAATAACAGAAACAGTTTTCTGCCTAGACAGACACCCAAGTTTCCTCCTCAATGTTGGGGCATTCATCCTCAGTATACAGGCCTAGAATATCTGACAGACTTTTCTGTGAACCAGGAATTTTACAGGACTGTCCCACCTTGTCTTGGCAAAGTTTGCCAGCTGTCTTCTTTTGTATCCTGTTTGTTCAACTTGGACAGCATACTTTCAGCAATCAAAGGAAGGGCAGTTTCTTTTCACAGTGGCTAACTTTTTGCCACAAAGAAAGCAAATTCCATATGGAGGTTCTTTGATGTCTATCATCTGTTCTTTGATGAAAATCATGTTGCCAAGAGCAGACGGATCTCACTGTCACAAAAAGCCTTATGTTATTAAAACGTTTTAAATGACATATTCTGTAGGTCTTTGAAGTTTTTGAAGATAATATATTTAAAATATATGTTTGACCTTGAAAACATACATAACACAACTATAATTATGATTGCTATAGATGACTAACTACTAACTTATATTCCTTTATTATCCTAAATATATTTTAAGGACTAGAAATTTATATTACATTGCCAAATGAGGTGCATAGGTACAATGCCTTATAGAAACACACATATATATAAATAATAACAAGAATAACCTTATATTTGTTTTTTGGTAAGAACAAACTGTTTAATATTTATTTCTTTTTTTAAAAAAATACCAATCCAAATTCCCACTTCCTCCCCTCCTCCTATTCCCTCCACACATCCTTCCACCCTATCCCCCTTTAATCCTAAGATAGGGTAAGGCACTTTGCTTTGTGGAAAGTTCAAGGCCCTCTCTACTACATGTAGGCTGAGCAAGATATACATCCAAAGAGAATGGGATCCCAAAAAGCCAAAACATGCAATAGAGCTAAATCCCAATGCCACTGCCAGTGGCCCCTCATTCTGCCCCAGCCATACAACTGTCAGCCGCATTCAGAAGGACTAGTGTGGTCCTACACTTGTTCCTTCCCAGTCAAAAATCCATACCAATATAAAATATTTGAAATTAATAGTTTCTTTTTATTTTAAAGTAAATTCAACAATCTACCTTTTTATCCTATCATTCCTATGTCCCTTGTTTCCTTTCCCAAAAGAGATCCTTGACTCTAGCCTCCCTTGCTTAGCTTCTTTCCTTACCATGACCAATGACAATTTGCCACCAACACTGCCAAATGATGACCAACATCCGTAACCCACTGAATGACCAAAAACCGCCAACCCTATCTCTTGGAAATGTGGGCATTGTTTTTTCTAGACTGCATCCTGTTCCCAGGAGGTGCTGTCATCTTTAGGGGACCCTGAGGAAATTGAGATAAAGATCCTGCGAGAGACAGCCATAAAATTTGTTGTTCAGCTGCTGAGCAATGGGAAAGCATGAGGTTTGTCTGCAGTCCTGGCTAGAATAGTGTGAGGCTGGACCATCTCAGTCAGGATCATTGAAGGTAGCCTGGGTGTCTAAGGTCTTTACTATATTGTTTGCTTGAACAAGGCTTTTCTCGTGTCTGAGTTCTTCCCTATTACCTAATTATCAAGGTGATATATAGTTTTTAAATATTCAGAAGGTTAAAGACAGTGCCAAGTAATTAAGACAAGTTCAGACCCAGAATCCAAGTGAGGTTTTTGACAACTTCTTGTAATTCCTGCTAGAAATCCAGGAGTACTATAGGGTCTATCCTTCTTGAGGACCATCTAGAACATGCATATATCCAAAAACACACTGATGTAGCAAAATCAAAAGTAAAATGAATCATTAAACATTTTCACTCATGACTATTTTTCTTGGATAAGCATTCATTCCTATAACCCAGATGTTGAGGCATCTAAAGACTTACCTACAGAATTTTTCTTTATCATAAATTCCTTCATAGAACAGAAAGGAAGCACATTGGCTTCCAAATCAGTGAATCAATGCTTCTCAGTTTTTGGAATCATTTGGAAAAGTTTAGAGAATGCCACCCCATAGAGGAGACCTCATGACAGGCTTTGAGATTTTCAATCCTGACAGCACACCAGTTCCTACTCTCTGTTCCATGCTCCGGTTTGACAAAGTGAGCTCTGAGCTTCCTGCTTTAGCTGTCAAATCCAACATTTGCTGCTTTGTCTCTCTTGGGATGATCCTGTTTCACTCTGGAACCATAAGGCAAACTAAGTTCTTTTACAAGTAGCCTTAGACACTGTGATTTATCACAGGAAGACAAAAAAAACCACTAGTACACATCCATAAAGTTTTACTTCATGTAATTGAAGAGAAGCATGATATCTAAAAAATTTTCCCTACTAAACAAATCTGCAGGGCTTTGTCCATGAGGTTATAAGTGCCACAAAGAGGGATATCACAATACTTGAATAGAATGTTGACACTTGTCTGATTTTTCTCCACAACAATCTTGTATAACTAAATGTAAGTTCATTGACTAAAGATCTTACCAAATCGTTTATACTCATAGATTCTCCATAGCCTCAGTTCTTTCATGTCTTCTAAGACTACTGTAATCTAGGAAGGATTTAACGAATTCATTATACATTACAGCTTTTCCTCTTGGATGAACTCTTTCATGGATTTAAAGACCAGGGTGAAATGCAAAGACTTCATAACAGTGATGAAATCCATAGGGTTACTCTCCACTATGAATTCTTGCATGCCTTTAAAGATAATTATAGCATGTAAAGGCTATACAATACGGATTTCATTCAAAAGGTTTCTCGCCTGGGAAAGTGTTGGGGTTTTTTTATGAACTTGGAGAAGATTCATTATGACAGGTTTTCTCACATTGAATACATTCATAGCATTTTAGTCCAGTATGAATTATTTTATGCCTTTGAAGATTAGCAAGCCGTGCAAAAGCTTTCCCACATTGATTACACACATGAGGTTTCACTCCAGTATGAGTTGTTTTATGAACTTGAAGATGACTGTGCTGTGAAAATGCTTTACCACATTGCATACATTCATAGGGTTTTTCTCCAGTATGGGCTCTTTTATGTATCTGGAGATTACTGTGACATGCAAAGGCTTTACCACATTCACTGCATTCATAAGGCTTCTCTCCAGTATGAATTCTTTTATGTATTTGAACATGACTGTAACGTGCAAAGGCTTTCCCACACTGATTACACTCATAGGGTTTCTCTCCAGTATGGGTTCTTTTATGCAATTGGAGACTATTGTGGTGTGAAAAGACTTTCCCACAGTGACTACATTCATAAGGTTTCTCTCCAGTATGAGTTCTTTCATGTATTTGGAGACCACCATATCGTAAAAAGGCTTTCCCGCATTGATTACATTCATAGGGTTTCTCTCCAGTATGAGTTTTTTTTATGTATTTGGAGGTTTTTCTTTTGTAAGAAGGCTTTACCACATTGACTACATTCATAGGGTTTCTCTCCAGTATGAATCCTTTTATGTCTTTGAACATAACTGTAACGTGCAAAGGCTTTCCCACGTTCATTACATTCATAAGGTTTCTCTCCAGTATGGTTTCTTTTATGTATCTGGAGACTGCTGTGGTGTGAAAAGACTTTCCCACATTGATTACATTCATAAGGTTTCTCTCCAGTATGAGTTCTTCTATGTATTTGGAGATGACTGTGGTTGGAGAAGGCTTTCCCACAGTGATCACATTCAGAGGTTTTCTTTCCCATATGACTTCTTTCATGCCTATAAAGATAATTGACACAAGTAAATGCTATAACAAGTCCATTACTCTGACAAATGCTTGTATCTGCATGACTTTATTTTACAGTTGGTCTAATGGCAAAGAGGAGTCAGATATTAAGGTTTTACCGTGTTGTTTACACTCATAGGTTTCCTCATCACTATAAACTCTTTTGTGTGTTTAGTACACAGCTTATTTGATAGCATCATTGTTCATGAGTCTTTTCATATAATTGAAAAGAACAGGAAGAACTCAGAGGTTAATCACACTGATTACAGTCTTAACATTTTCTATACTATGAATCACTACATCTGCAAAGGGAACCAGGAAAAACAGAAGAATTTATACTTTGTTGGTATTTAAAGGGCTTTTTCTTAGTGTGAATTTGCTGACATATTTCTAGTAAGGTTTGAAAAACAATTAATTCTAAACTTATATCACAATCAGAAAAGGTATTCAAAGTGAGGACAACTACTCCTTCTAATTATTCTGGGAGACAGAGAGGTACATTACTTCTTTCCATATCATTTACACACACATTAATATTTTCAGAGTGCCTCATGATATATCATAAAAAAAGAACAAATAGAAGGTTTCCATATTGCATTCACACATTGAACTTTTTTCCTCATAGAGATATGGTACAGTTATAGAGGTTTCTCCACAGCAACCTTCTTAATTCTCATAAACTGCCCCAATTACTAAACTTTGGCTACTCACCACAAGTACACTAGTAACACTAGCTTATTACTAATGGAGTATTTTCTTATTAGAAGATTTTAGACAATGCTTTTCACCTAATCAATAGGTATTCCTTTTGCTATACCTGTGTGGTATAGAATTAAACAGATTGACAGTTCTATAGGCTAGCTCTCAAAAGGCTATGAGTAAAATGGTGATATCTGTTAAGGCACTGTGTCTTCCTTCTTAGAGGAATGCCTTGCAAATGCAGACCAGCTCCCTGACATTGAGGCAAATGCTGTTGTGAGAATTTAGTAATCATCCATACACTTAAAGCTGTGCATCTTTACACTGTTAATTTTCCTTGAAACTTCTACTTCTGTTGAATTCAACGCTTCCTGGTCTACAAAGCAAGTTCCAGGACAACCAGGAATGTTATAGAGAGAAACACTGCATGGGCAAACAAAACCAAAACAAAAAAATCTTCTGTGAGACATTTATATTACCTTGCACATGAAAATTACCTTCTGTGTCTTCTAGGTCTTTGACAATGTACTTTAATATTGTAGTCTTCCTCTTTGTAGCCTGAAATATAATAGCAGAAAAATGTATATTATTGGAAATTAGGCAAAATTCAAGTTACTATATCCAGTTAACCTAAAAGCTATGACTGACTTGTTTGCTACATTAATCCCCTTTATCAATACAAATTAGAGAAGAGCATCAACAACCCAGAATCAGTAGTTCCCTTATTTTAAAAGTTGAAGGGAAATTCACTTCTTACCTATAGCGATGAGGTTCCTGTAGGTCTCCAGCATCACATCTTTATAGAGACACTTCTGGGAGTGATCCAATAAAGCCCACTCCTCCTGAGTGAAGTTGACATGCACTTCATCATAGGTCACTGCACTCTAAAATGTCCCATGCATGTGTACAACAGAAAGAGTGATGTTGTTCACAATGTAAATGTACATTTTAGAAAGAAATTGAAAATGAGGTTCACACATGTTATTTCTTGGCCCTTTGAATATGTTTTACCCTCCCAAAAGAAATAAACAAATCAACAGTACTAAATATATGTCATAGAAATTGTATGAACAATTACTAACTGTAAAAAAAAGGAATGGCAAGATGGGTGTATTGTCTCATCCTAGCACTCAGGAGTGAGAGGCAGGTGAATGTCATTCAGTTGGAGGCCAGCCTGCTATATGAAATGAGTTCAGATTATGCAGAGATACATAAATGGACCTCTCCCTCTACCCCCAAAATACTAACCAACCAAAGAAACAAAGAGAGTTGTACTCAAGTTCCTATAAAGAGATGTGCATTCACTCTAGTTCTGTATTCATCTCCCAGAAACCTGAAGTGTCACAGTCTAAATTGTAATATTAATTAGATCTTACTAAAAAGGAACACATAGTTAACCTCTTAAGGGAAACACAGATGAAAATGTGAGCATCTTAAGTGTAGATAATAAAAAAAAAAAANACAGGGCAGGAGCGATGAGTCAGCCGTAAAGAGCATTTGCTGATCTTGTAGAGGAGATAGCTGACATAGCTCACAATATCCATAATTCCGAGCTCAGGGGTTCTGAGAGCATCTTCTGAATACTAGAAGCACCAGGCACACATGTGGTCCATATCTATGCATACAGGCAAAATTCTCATATTTATACAAAAAATTCAAAACATGACAAAATGTTGGAAGAATGTCACACACATGCAATCTATTGGTATGGGACCTTCAGAAATTATTAATCACAAAAGTTTTTGCCATCCAAGGAGGAATAAAAGATACCCTATGCCAAAGTATAAAGTCAAGATGTTGGTAAATCTCAGCACAACTGCACATGTTCTGCATGTAAAATAAACTTTTTTTATAGGTTCATCAGGCAAAAATATAAACCTGAAAAACCTGGGTGTGTTGGCCCAAACTTTTAATATCAACAACTGAAGATCTCTAAGTTTGAAGCCAGCCTGGTTTCAAGAACTATTTTCAGGAAAGCCAGTGCTGTACCAAGAAACCCTGTCTTCAAAAGAAAAGAAAGAATGACAAAATAAGGAAATTAAAAAAAAATAGGCGAAGTGAATGGCTTAGAAAAGAAAAGCAACTGTACCTCATGTTATTTAAGATACATGTATCCATTCACTGAATCTCATGCCATTTAAGGATATAGTCTATAATTGTGGAATCCCTTACAGAATGAGAAGGATTTCAACAAGAAAGTATACAGAAAGAACAGGAAGTGGGGTGAGGTTATAGATACTCAAATCACATTTCCAACAAGGAACTTCTAGAAAGATTCCTCCTATTAAAGACTCCATAAACACCACAATGAAAGACACCAATAGTAGTCAAGTGTTCATATATATCATCCTATATGGGAGGTTTATAATCAATCAGTCACATTCTGTCCCAGGTTACTATAGGCCTATGGTCATTCCATGATGAAAATGAATTTAGTTCATGCATCCCCTCTAGAGCCCCTCTTGCTAGCCTCTTTACCTCTGTGGATTGTAGAGTGATTATTCTTTACTTAACAATTAATATCCACTTATTAGTGAGTACATACTGTTTGTCTTTCTGCATCAGAGTTTTAATCCTCTCAGAATTAGTTTTTTCTAGTTTCATCCATTGCCTGCAAGTTTTATGTTGTCATTTTCTAACTGCTGAGTAATACTCCATTGTGTAAATATACCACAATTTTGTCAGTTCTTCAGGCGAGGGATATCTAGGTTGTTTCCATTTTCTGGTTATTGTGAATAAAACATCTATGAACATAGTTGAGCAAGTTTCCTTGTAGTAGGGTTGAGAACCTTTTAGGTTTATGCCCAAGAGTGATATAGTTGATTTTGTTTTTGTTTTTCGAGACAGGGTTTCTCTGTAGCTTTTGGAGCCTGTCCTGGAACTAGCTCTTGTAGACCAGGCTGGCCTTGAACTCGCAGAAATCCACCTGCCTCTGTCTCCCAAGAGCTGGGGTTAAAGGTGTGTGCCACCACTGCCTGGTGATTCTGGAGGTAAATCAATTCCTTTTTTTTTTNGGAGCCTGTCCTGGAACTAGCTCTTGTAGACCAGGCTGGCCTTGAACTCGCAGAAATCCACCTGCCTCTGTCTCCCAAGAGCTGGGGTTAAAGGTGTGTGCCACCACTGCCTGGTGATTCTGGAGGTAAATCAATTCCTTTTTTTTTTGAGGAACCCTAACATTGGTTTTCACAGTAGCTGTACAAGTTTGTACTCCCATCATCCTTGGTCACCATCCTTGGCAGCATGAGTTCTCATTTGTGTTATTAATCTTATCCATTTGGATAGGTATAAGGTGGAATTGCAACATAGTTTTGCTTTTCATTTCCCTGATAGTTAATGATGTTGGACTTTTTTTAGTGTTTCGCAACCATTTGAGGTTCCTCTTTTGCAAATATTGTTTAAATCTATACCTCATTTTTAAATGGATTGCTTGGTTTATTGATATCTGGTGTGTTGAATTTTCTATCATCCTGGCTGAGGCAACCCAGATGCAGATATAAACTTGGTATGAAGTTACTTATAAGTGGTATTACCTGTTAAGTAAAGGTTAATCATGCTACAATACATAGGGTTGAGAACCTTTTATGTTTATGCCCAAGAGTGATATAGCTGATTTTGGTTTTGTTTTTGCCTAGATCCATAGAAGCTAACTGAAAAAGAAGGCTCAAAGGGAGCACATGGATCTACCTGGGCAGGGGAAATATAATAAGTTTTGTTCATAGACTGGGGGCATATGGGGATAGGAAGGAATAAGAGAAAGCAGGTGGGGGAGGGAGGAAAGGAACAGAAAAGAGGGAGAGACAACTATAATAGAGGAGCATTGCTGGGGCAATATGAAAACCTAGTGCAATGGAAGCTTTCTGGACCCTATGAGGGTGACCCTCATGACGATTTCTAGTAGTTGAGGATGCAGAGCCTGAACTGGCCATCTTCTGTAACCAGGCAAGGCTCTCAGCTGTGGGACTGGGATACCGACCCATCCAAAACAACCTTTGACATACACCTGCCCTGCCTGCAAGATACACTGGGGCAACAATGGCTCAGAGCTAGTGAGAGTGAACAACCAAGGACTTCTGTCATTTGAGACCCAAGCTACTAGAGGGAGCCCACGCCTGACACTGCCTGAATGGCCAGGACTTGGAAACTAGATGGTCTAGACTTAGGGTAGAACTATCCAAACTAACCCAAAAAAGTCAATGAAATGATTCCTATCCACATTCTGTTATACCCATAGGTCAGTGCCTAGTCCAGTAAAATTAACGAGGCTCCTCTGAGACCTTATGGTTGCAGATGCAGACATCTACAGCCAAACATTAACTGAGCTTGGGGAACTCTAAAGAAGTGTGGTAGTGGTGGTGGTGGTAGTGAAACATTGTGGGAACCAAAGGGGTCAAGGACACTGTGAGAACACAGCCTCGGAGAATTAATAAAGCAGGACTCATAGAGGTTCTTATAGAGTAAAGCAGCAATCACATAGCCTGCGTGGGTCTCAACTAGGTCCTTTACAAATAATGCCATGGTTGTTGAGCTTCAAGTTTAGTGGGACCTCTAACTTTTGAAAACAAATGCAAGATAACAGATTTGTAAACAAACATTGTATGATTTTTATAATACACCTAAAGTAATTTGTTTTGCTTTAATTGCTTTCTAAGACACAAACACTTTTGAAAACAAATTATTACCATTTTTATGTGAATGTTTGGGTGTGTGAGAAAGAATATCTTCCATGTGGGCACACATGACACACTAGAGAAGACGGTGTCGGTTCCTTTTGCTCTCGAGTATCTGGACACAAACACTTTAGAAAACAAATTTATCTCCATTTTTATGTGAGTGTTTGGGTGTGTGTGAGAGAATATCTTCCATGTGGGCACACAAGACAACCAGAGAAGATGGTGTCAGATCCTTTTGTTCTGGAGTAGCAGGAGATTATGAGCCTCCTGACCTGGGTGTTCAGATCTTAGTGTAGTTAGATATTTGATCCTATTGTGAACCCCAAGTTTATACTTGAATTGGCTATATAAAATTAACCTGGCTCAGAAGGCTGGGTGCACAACTTGTTGCCAAATAGTAGGGAAGGGCTGAGCATAACAGATTCTTTGGTTTGAGAAACAAAGAAGGCTCTTGTGGAGATGCCAACAAAGAGAGAGGGTTGGCTAGTTGCTACTCTGCCTCTCTGAGCTATCGGGTTTCACTCCTGCCTTCAAATCTCAAGTCTTATTTACAGATAGAACAAAATATTCAGTTAAAGCTCACTTTAGTAGCAGTGACGGGGATGGTTCTCATGAGAACAAAATTCCTGCCAGGCTGAGGCCTGCAAAATGAGCAGCTATCAGAGAAGCAGCCATAGATTAAGGCACAGCCATGTTCCATTGGCAAAACAATAAATCAGGTCATCTCAAAGAAGAATATGTACAGAGCCAAGTGCCTAGTCCCTTAGAACTTTTAACCAATACACTAAAACACTTTCACAGTATAACAACACAACAAAATCTAAACAAATTAAAAAGTAAATAATCTTGGGAACATAAAGTATTAATACCAAGATGATGCATAAGTATATTTACAACATAAAATGAATTAAGTAAATTAAATCAGAAGCAAATTTCCAGGAATTCATAACAGGAGAGCTAATTCCAAAGCCTCATGCAAAGTGGAAACAGAATGCTCAATAGCATTATGATTAAAAAGAGGGAATACAGTGACACAATGTAACTTCTGTACTACACAAAGCTATAGTAATCAAGAATGTGTACAATGTTTATGATGCAATAAAGGGAATGGAGAGAAAAAGCCAGGAACAAAAGCACAAAAATACAGATGTTTTAAACCAAAAGACATTAGGAAACTCAGACAGGAAAAGTATGATGTTGAACAGTGTTACCCAACTACCTATTATTCTATGTGTATAGAAATTTAATAAACAGACTTCACAACTCCCACCAAATTAACTCAAAATGACCCTTAAAATATAATGCATATAATGTTCTAGTGGAAGAGTTTTTGAACACAAAAGATGGTTGGTCTGTGGCTTCATGGTAAGGTGAGGTGAACTGAAGGTACTTTCTAACCTGGTAGTGACAGGGCCTTCAGATAACAATGAGGGAAAAGCAGGAATTAGATCACAAACAGGATGATAGGTCTTTCTTCCACCAGAAGGCTGGATGATGCTTCCACTGATTTAGTTTTCTTTGTGTGTGTGTCTGTGCATGTGTGTGTGTGTGTGTGTGTGGTTTTTTCTCTGAAACTTGGGTCATAATCTTGATAAATGACTAGTAAAAATAACAAAAAGCTTCATCTTCATGGTAAGTTGTATACTTATAGAGAAATGGGGCAAAGAAGAGTGGAAGAGTGTAGATGAAGGAACAAAAGCAAAACCAGACACACAAAACCCAGCAGTATGAATGAAGGGTCTGCTAAGGTGTCTAAAACTTATATCTTAAACTTAAAAACCTCAAGTGAGTTCCAGGGATTTGACTTGGATCCACCTGGAACAGGTCAGATGCACTGTTAGATGAATTCCAGACAAATACAGTCTTAGGTTTCTTAGGAAACTTAGGTTTCCCGACATCTTCCCTGGTCTTGGGACTCTTCTCCCTCAATTACCAAGACCTAAGGGAAAAAAAATTTCACTAAACTTAATTTTATCTTCTGCTCTGCTGGCATGTTACCAGGATCGAGCAGCACTAGATAGTCTCACAGAGCCTGATCAGCGAAGTGAAAGAGTCGGCTTATCCCAGGACTTGGCCAGCACCTCAGCTTTCTCAGGTCCTTCCAAACACCACCAGGACAAAAATAAGCATTATCAAGGACACAACACCCTCATTCCCACCTCACCTGTTGTTCCTTTCTATCTCCTCACCTTTTTATATAAGCAAACAGGAAGAATGAATAGTAGCATTCAGGCATCACACTGGTCTGCCCTCGGGTCCTCTACTGCAGCCACTGAGAGCAACCCCTGTGCACATGCATGTGTTAGTACTCAGTCACTACACTGGCCAGTGCTAAGAGTCCTGAGAGAAAACATCAACTCCTGATGACACAGAGCTTTCCCAGTGCTCATGAACTACATCCCCTTATAAAATGCAGCCACCCGCATCTCTCTCTCATTGCTTTCACCCCAGGAGACTGGACCCTCCACCTCTTCCCTTCCCCCAATGAACCAATAAAGTTCTGTTAAGTGGCATTACTTTCCTTCCTGCCAACACCAAACAACACCATTGGTGCCAAGAGACTTGGGCAGACTCTCCTGGCAGTCCCTCCCTCCCCCCCTTGTCAGGAGGTCTGAGACATGCCAGGATCCTGTTGCCAGTCTACTGACAACAGGCCAACTTTTCACCTAACCTGTCGCTGGGCCCTTCACTCAACACTGGCAAGAGTTGGTAAGTTTCCCTTCTCCCTAGTAGAATAAACAGTCCCATGGATCTTTGGGAGTGACCATTGAGCATCTGGCGCCCCTCAGATATTCTTGGAGGTGGAATAACCCCAACCACAGTCTTTAAGACTACATTTGACCCTCTTCACCAACTCTCAATTCTGCCATTTTCCCAAGAGTGAGGCTTACTCTCTCAAGCATTGTTTCTTGCCTTTCGACCCTGCCTGCTAGATTTGGTACCAGACAACGACAGGACTATCAAGTTGGAAACCCTTGGCCCCTGTTCTTCCTGAATTCCTGTGCTAGGCATAATAGGCCCCTGAACCTGTTCTCCACCTCACTCATGGGAACAGCATATTCCACCATACCTCCAAGCATCCCCCTGTGATGCCTTTTGGAAAACCTCAGACTTGATGTAAGGGCTTCTAAACTTATCTGCCCTTGCAGCCAAGTCTGACCCAAGTACCCCTTCAATAGTTAATCTAAATCATCACTACTAGCAGCTTGGATCTCAATATTATACAGGACCTTTGCAACTTTTGCCAGCAGGCGGGTAAGTGGAAGGAGGTACAATATGTCCAAGTCCTCTCCTTCCTTAGTTCCAAACCTTCCTTCTGCTCTTCCTATTTCCCCAGTCAGTCCTTCCTAGACATGAACTCTGAGCTAGAGGAACTATCCACACCTGGGGACCTTTGCTAATGAGCCTCCACTTTATAATTCTCAACACACAACCTCTCCTCCTTCAGCTCCACCAGCCCATTCCTTCTCTCTAGTAATGGGCCATTCTAACCGACTGAGTCTGACACCCACCCTCATTCCCCGTTACCCACTCCAACTCCACACTGGGACTGCCAATCTCTCTATACTCAGCCCAGCTTGGCCCCAGTTCTTTCGTTGAGAGAGCTTGCCAGGGTGGATAGACTGGTTAAGGTATATGCCCCCTTTTCCTTAAGTGAACTCTCTGAAAAAAAAAACAGGGTATTATATGTCTAACTCTGCTTCTTCTATTTAAAAAATTCCAATATATAATCCAAAAGTATAGCCTCCCCTTCCATGACAAATACATGATTGTAGATAACAACCTACCTCCTGAGAAAAGCAGATGAGTTTGAGAGCAGGCTACAGATGAAATCCACCTAACTACTGCAGCACACACAGCTGGAACAGAGGCAGTCCCAAACTGGGATCCCTGATGGGGCTATAATGCCACTGGGGTCATTCTAGCTAGACATCAGTTTACAACCTGCCTCATGGCTGGTCTCTGTAAGATTGCCCTTAAACCAGTTAAACCTCCAAGAAATCACCCAGGACAAACCGGAAAAACCCATGTCACGTCCTAGAACTCCCCACAAACGCCCTAATACAGTGTACTAAACTAGACTCCACGATCCAGAGAGCAGGCAACTCTTTAGGACCTATTTGTTTTCCCAGAGCTTGCCCGACACTAGGACTAAGCTTAAGAATTTGAAGACAGGATCCCTAATGACACAGGCAGAAGTCTTAGTGCTGGCCTCTAAGGTGTACCATGGGAGAGATGAAAGGCCCACAAACAGAAATACTAAATGCTGGCCAAGGCCATTCAACCAGCTACAGTGACTGCCCAGGCTGGCTTGTTTGCTTTCTAGGGCGTGAGGACCACTGGGTCCTTGCTTCAAATGTGGTCAGGTATATCACTGGATCTGAGCTTGTTTTAATCCCCACAGACCACTTAGGCCAAGTCCAAGGTGTCACCAAGAGGGACACTAGACTGTTAACTGTCCCTATGTTTCTTGTTGCATGAGGACATCAAACACAGACCACCCTCCAGTCAAACTTTTAGGCCTAGCCATGGGTGAATGAAGGGGCCTGGGTACCCTTGCCCCGACCACTGTCATCTATGACCAGGAGCTCCAATCACTACAGTATCCATCTCCTTCCTCCTGGACACTGGAGCCATTTACTTGGTCCTGATGGAATTTTGAGGACCTATCTCTTCTTGTTTCCCTATTGTCAGGGTAAGGGGACAGCCTTATCTATCTCACCAGACCCCACTGTTGGCAGAGAGGCCACTCATTCATTCCCAGCTGCCCAGAACCAAAATAATAATGCAGAAACTATATTATTTGCAATATTGTTCAGCCAATAGCTGAAGCATGCTGCTAGCTAGCTCTTATATCCTAAACTAACCCATCTCCATTAATCTGCATCACCATGAAGTCGTGGCCTCCAGCAAGATTTTGGAAAGCTCCAGCGGAGGCATCTGTTGCCAGTGGCAGTTACATGGCTTCTCTTTGACTCCACCTACTCTCTCTATATATATATCTCTTCCAGCCTGACTATATTCTCTTAAGCCACTGGCCGAAAGCAGCTTCTTTATTAACCAATAAAAGCAACACATATACAAAAGGACTTCTCACACCATTTCCCCTTTTCTGTTTAAATAAAAAGGAATGTTTTAATTTTAAGATAGTAAAATTACTTATAACAAAACAGGTATCAAGCAAGAATTAGTTACAATATTTATATCTACTTTATCTTTTATCATAACTAAGGCAAACTATAACTATTCTTCAACTCCATCAAAGACTCCAGAAGGATATAATATTACCTAAATAAACAAGAAGTGCATTGTAAGCAACTTTCAAAACACTAGAATTGACAGAGAAATCTCGCTGCCTGGACAGTCACCCAATGTTCTTCTGTGTGGTTGGGACATCCATCTTCAGCCTACAGGCCCATAGTATCCAGCAGACTTTTCCATAAAGCAGGAAATTTGAAGATCTATTTTGCCTTGTAATAGCAAAGTCCATTAGTTACTTTCTCCTTTGTCCTGCAGAAGACTCTTTCATGAAGTAGGAACCCCAAAGGACAGTCTTACCTTTAGGAAAGGGCAAGGTCAGCAGTCATTTTCTATGGGTTCTGCATGTCCAGGTCACACAGCATAACATCCAGCAGTCCAGGCAAGAGCATTTTATTGCCCAAATGGCTAGAAAACTCCATTAGGAGCCTCTTCAATGACTATCATCCTCTTGAAGTAGACTGGTGAGGCCAGGAGCAGATGTGTCTCATTGTCTAAAAAGTTCTGAGTTCTTAAAATATTTAGATGCCATATTATGAAGGTCTTTGAAAGATTTGAAGAATATCTTTCTAACTGAAATATATCTCTATATATCTAGAAAACTAACATGACTACAAGCTTGACTATTATAGATGACTATCTATTAACCTGTATTTCTTAATCACACATTACATTTTTAAATTAGCTGCACAAACACAATACTTTAATCAAGAGCAGAAATACATATACACAGTATATCAAAATTGACCTTAAATTTTTATCAATAGACCAAGATATATACCAATGAAAAGTATTCATATCTATAGTATATCCCCCTTTAAATGTAAACAAACACTTATTAACAATCATTTATGGAACTTAGGCATAGTTCTCTCCAAACTGCTTCCTGCTTTTTGTTGAGTGAAGTAATTTTTTGAGGGGTTCATGGAGACCTTCCAGGGCATCTTGGTCAATCAAACCACATTAGTATGGAAACAATTCCATAGGTTTTCATCGTCTGTGGAAACAAAAGTAGAACCTCTTTTCCCTTTGGAAACATATCCTTAGACCCAAATTTTTAAGTCCAGATACCTTCAAAATACATATGTTGGCTTAGCTTAGCAGCCCTCAGAATCAAATAGCTCTCTGTAGTAAAAAAAATTCAAAGAAAACATAATAATATACATAATCCATACTCTGTGTATTTTCTATCTTTACATGGCTTATTTCTTACTCTTACTTTTTCTACAAGTTTACTCTGTCTCTTTAAAGACTTAGTCTTTTTTTTTTAATTTACTTCTTTTTATAACTCTCTATACTCTTTTTCTTCTCTCAAACTTATGTACATTTTTAAGCCCACTGTGACCCATTTACGGATCTTTTTTTAATCTTAATCTGTCTTTATTATGTATCTGTAATTATTTTCTGACCAGCAGCAGATTTTTTTTGTTTGTTTTTAATGCTAAGTGGGCATGGATAGGATTAACTCTGTGGTCTTGCCTGGTGGCTCTGCCCAGTCCAGCATGGCAGAGGCACATTCATTGTCTCTTAGAGTCAAAGACATTACCCCAATTTCAGGTATACAGTGGGTCTACATTGCGCCATTAAGCACTTTTTAACACATTGCTCACAAACCCCATTTAGATGCTTGGCCTCCTGAAACAGCCAAAGCTGTTTGCAACTATCATGAATGAGGAAGAGTGCCATTTAAAAACTGGGTAGGTTTTTGTTTGTTTGTTTTGTTTTGTTTTTTTTTTGCTGCTACTGCCAAACCAGAAAGACCTCTCTTAAAGAAGCTGCAGCACTACTGCTTGCAACCAGCCCATTCTCCCCCCTCCAAAAAAAAAAATTGTGGCTACCAAGAAACTGTGATAAACTCAGTTTTGTGTCTAGAATTTGTTTTCAAGTTCTCTCAGGTTCTTTTTTTTATGTGGATGTAATCAGCCACATTGGTGTGCCATTCTGTTGGTTCCTTGTAACCCTGCTCTGTACAAGACCTTTATTATGAAGGGGTGTTGTATTTTGTCAAAGGCTTTTTCAGTATCTAATGAGAAGAGCAGGTATTTTTGTTTGTTTATATGGTGGATTACATTGACAAACTTTTCTATGTTCAAAGATCCCTGCATTTCTGGGATGAAGCCTTCAGTTTGCCAGTAACTTAGTGACTAATTTTATATCTATGTTCATGAGTGAGATTGGTTTGTAATTCCCTTTCTTAGCAATGTCTTTGTGCAGTTTGGGCATCAAGGTAATTGCAGCCTCATAAAATGTTTGGCAATTTTCCTTCTGTTTCTATTGTGTGGAACAATTTGAGGAGTATTGCTTATTTGTTTTTCTTTGAAAATCATATAGAATTCTGTGCTGAAACCATCTGGTCCTGGGCTTTTTTTGGTTGGGAGACATTTGATGACTGTTTCTATTTCTTTAGCAATTATAGATCTATTTAATTTGCTACTCTGGTTTTGATTTAATTTTGGTGATATTTATCCAGAAATTTGTTCAGTTCCTTTATGTTTTCCAATTTTGTAGAGTACAGGTTTTCTAAGTATGACCTGATGATTCTCTGGATTTCCTCCACATCTGTTGGTGTGTCCCCCTTTTTGTTTCTGATTTTGTTAATTTGGATATTCTTTCTCTGACTTCTGGTTAGTTGGATAAAGGATTGTCTATTTTGTTGATTTTCTTGAAGAAACAACTCTTCGTCTCATTGACTCTTTGTATTGTTTTGTTTCTATTTTGTTGATTTCAGCTATCAATTTGATTATTTCCTGCTGTCTAATCCACCTGGGTGAATTTCCTTCTTTGTTCTAGAGATCTCAGGTGTTCTGTTAACTCACTAGTATGAGATTTTCCCAGCTTCATTATGTAAGCATTTAGTGCTATGAACTTTCCTCTTAAAACTGTGTTCCATAAATGTGGGTATGTGTGGTCATTTTCACTGAATTTTAGGAAGTCTTTAACTTCTTTATTTCTTCCTTAAACCATTGGTGATCCAGGTAGTACTGTTTAATTTCCACGTGTTTTGGGGCTTTCTGAAATTAGTGTTGCTGTTGAATTGTAATTTTAAGCCAAATGGAAGACTTGTATTACAACTTTAAATCTTTGAAGAAAGAAATTGAAGAAGACACCAGAAAAATGGAAAGANACAGTACTCAACTTCATATGGAAAAGCAAAAATCCCAGGATAGCCAAAACAATCTTGTACAGTAAAGGAACTTCTGGAGGCACCACAATCCCAGACTTCAAACTCCACTATAGAACTACAGCATGGTATTGGCATCAAAACAGGTGGACCAATGGAATCAAATCAAACACTGAGAAATCAATCCATACACCTACGAACACCCGATTTTTGAAAAAGAAGTAAAAATATAAAATGGAGAAAGAAGGCATATTCAACAAATAGTGCTGGCATAACTTGATATCAACATGTACAAGAATGAAAATAGATCCATATCTATCGCCATTCAGAAAACTCAAGTCCAAATAGATCAAAGACCTCAACATAAAACCAAAAACATTGAACCTCAAAGAAGAGAAAGTGGGAAGTACTCTTGAATGCATTGGTACAGGAGACCACTTCCTAAATATAACCCCAGTAGCCCAGACTCTGGGAGAAACAATTAATAAATGGGACTCCTGAAACTTAAAAGCTTCTATAAAGCAAAGGACATGGTCAACAAGACAAAACAGTAGCCTACAGAAAGGGAAGATCTTCACTAACCCCACATCAGACAGGGGTCTGATCTCCAAAATATACAACAAACTTAAGAAATTGGTCATCAAAAGAACAAATAATCCAATAATAAAAAAAGGGGTTGAGACCTAAAGAGAGAACTCTCAACAGAGGAATCTAAAATGACTGAAAGATACTTAAGGAAATGCTCAGCATCCTTAGTCATCAGAGAAATGCAAATCAAAACAATGCTGAGATTCCATCCTACACTTATCAGAATGGTCAAGATCAAAAACACTGCTAACAATTTATGCTAGAGAGGTTGTGGGGTAAAGGGAGTGCAAACTGTTACAGCCCCTTTGAATATGAGTATGGAGATTTCTCAGAAAATTAGGAAAAACATACCTCAAGACCCAGCAATACCACTTTTGGCTATATACTCAATGGATGTTCAATTATACCATAAGAACCTATGCTCAAACATGTTCATAGCCACACTATTTGAATAGCCAGAACCTAGAAACAACCTAAATGTCCTTCAGCTGAAGAATAAATAAAGAAAATGTGGTACATTTACACAATGGAGTACTAAACAGCAAAAAAAAAAAAGGACATCTTGAATTCTGTGGGTAAAAGGATGGATCTAGAAAACATCACATTGAGCAAGGTAAGCTAGACCCAGAAAGACAAATACAGAATGTACTCACTTATAA
Organism: Bramus lutescens; assembly: GCA_001685075.1. NCBI lineage: Eukaryota > Metazoa > Chordata > Mammalia > Rodentia > Cricetidae > Bramus > Bramus lutescens. Next base: position 275,489 of record LOEQ01002053.1, on the reverse strand, counting down.
GTGGCTTTTAGACATAAAGCAAAGAAAAACTAGTCAACAATTCAGAACCCCAGATAACCTAGACAACAAAGATCCCAAAGAGAGACATACGTGAATCTAATCTACATGAGAAGTAGAAAAAGACATGAACTCCTGAGTATATTGGGAGCATGGGCATCGTGGGAGAGGGTAGAAGGGGAGGGGAGAGGAAGGTAGAAAGGGAGGAGAGTTTGAGAAAATGACATATAGATCAATAAAAACAATTAAAATAAAAAACAAGTCTTAAAGAAAACTAAGAAATGAAGTCATTTAACTGCACAATTATCCAACTGTGAGAAAACCCACAAATGTAGTAAAAATTAACACAAAATATTTATTAAGCAAAGAGCTTAATCCATTTACAGAAATTACACCAAAGAAAAAATATTTTCAAACATCAAACAATCAAACAAGTACTTCTTTCCTTTCTTTTCTTTCTTTTTTTTTTTTTAGACAGGGTTTCTCTGTAGCTTTGGAGCCTGTCCTGAAACTCTCTCTGTAGACCAAGCTGACATCAAGCTCGCAGAGATCCACCTGCCTCTGCCTCCCGACTGCTGTGATTAAAGGCATGCGCCACCAAAGCAATCTATATGTCTCTCCTGGACCCAAGGCAAACCTCATGGTGTGAGCATGTGAGCACGGATTCTGCAAAATACATTTACTCTTAGTCTAAACAAACAATGCAGTACCAGCTTAGCACAAATACCCACTGCCTAGGAAACATAGGTGGGATTCGTTGTACCCATTCATTCTTTCCGATGGACTAGTTGGACTAATAGAGAAGATATCTACTGCCCAGAGGAACACAACATCTCACTTGGGGCCAATATCTTTGTGGCCACCCACCCTCTGACCAGTGAGCTCCAAATGTCAGAAGTGGCCCTTTGCAAACCAACTCACAGACCTTGGCAATGGAGTCTACTGTATGGTCCATGAAGGCTTTCACCCTCACAATTGACATCCATAACATCACCAGTGATACCCTGGACTCTACTTTTTATCCCACAGGATTTGTTGGTCTAACTATATTCAATGCTAGTAGAGTTACAGCTCATTTCTCAGGATAGGTAAGTATGTCCAAGATTGCCAGTCTCACGCAGGAACAGAGAAATGATTTTGACTCAGGTACCCTACATTACAATGAACTCGAAAATGACCTGCTAGGAAAGGCTTAGAAAGCCATTAATGAGATTTCCACTGTTCTTTCCTTTAACATGCCGTGATCAGTCAATAAATTATGAGATTGCTAGGAATCTTGAGACCCTAGCAGGACAGATAGAGTCCAGCATTTGTCATCTGTACTCAAAGAAGATACTATTGTTTACACCCATACACTAAGCAAGCTTAAAAACTGCTCTTTATTAGTGAAAAGGTGACTGAACTAGCATATTCTGTAACTAGAAGAGGGGACTACCCTAGCTGTCATCAGAGCGTCTTCATCCAGTAACTGATGGAAACAGATGCAGAGATCCACAGCCAAGCACTGGGCCAAACTCCAGGAATCCTGTTGAAGAGAAGTAGGAAGGATGAAAAAAAATGTTCCTTATTTGCTACGACTAATAGGATATTTAGATTTGACTATCCTTGTTTCCCCACATAGATAATATTCCACTGAATGAAGCAGACCTTTTGGCTTTTTGTATACTTCATATTGGCCTCTCTGGAATATAAATTCCTTATTATTTTGAGCTTATTTAATAAACTTTATTTATAGAGGAACTATGATAATGAGGTCCAGAATCTAGTATCACCCCAGAATTTACAAACCAGCTATGAATGATTCTGGCAGACACATCTGTAAAAACTGTAATTAAAGAAACTTCTTTAGGAAATGTTTCATCTCCATGATGACAACCCAGGCTAGGAATATTGTATTCCAGATTTCTGGCTCTGCCTTATTATACCATTGTCACTTTACCAAAAAAGGGAATGTATAAACATTGGTCATAGATTGTAGGAGGCTGCTCATTCATTCCTGGCTGCCCAGCCATAAATAATCATACAGAAACTATATTAATTACAACACTGTTTGGCCAATATCTTATGTATATTTTTAGCTAACTCTCACATCTTAAATTAACCCATTTCTATTAAACTGTGTGTCACCACAAGGCTGTGGCTACCCGTAAGGTTTTGGTGGGCGTCTCTCCCCTTTGGCAGCTACATGGTGCCTCCTTGACTTTGTCTACTTTCTATGTATCTGTTCAGATTTCTCACTTGGCTTTACTCTACTATGCCCTTGGCCTAAACAGCTTCTTTAATAACCAATGGTAATAAAACATACTCACAGCATACAGAGGGGGATCCCATATCAATAGACCAAAGATTGATATTTGTGGAGACTCAGTAGACTTCCTGACGCTCTAAAGTCATCATTTGCTTCCTCATAATAATCAACATGGAAAAAGTTGAGAAACAACAGTGTAAGGTAATTATGAAATTTACTGGATTCCTAGTTGCTCTTTTCATTAATAAAAGAACAAATACCTGGCCCACAGCCATGAACCACATGTTCCTACTTGACACTGACCAAGTTACGATGATGTTCTACTATGATTTGCTTAGCTCTGAGTCCTACAGCCCAAACCCTGCTATCACCCCTGTACAATATTTTTCTTTGAAAATGATTGCATTTCCTTTTATTAATGAATGTGCTTTCAACTTGGTGTATACCAAACCTGGAGAAAATATAAACTTGAGAAAATACATATCTGCCAGAGGAATCACAGCAATATCCTGTGATTATATTATTTCAATCATTCTGCTTAATATATCATTCTGTATATTTTAGTGCTTGAGATTTCTTTTTCCTACCTTTATTTGTCTGTTTGTAATGGGAATATTTATTGTATATTTCAAGGACCAGGAAATATAATGCAACAGCATTTTAGACATGCAAAAATAGTTTATTCATAAACCCCACTACACCCAATGCTACACCTGATAACCAGAAAGAACCCAGTGACATCACTCAGTCCAGATAATCAGACACAGTCCTAGAACCGAGTGACACCTACTAGACAGTATATAAGTAGATGGTAAGAGCAATGCTCTGCTCTGCACATCTAGAAAGACATTACCTTGTTCTGCCCAGCAGCTGGACAACTCCCCCAGGATCCTGACCCTTGGATTGGAGACTTCTGTTAGCAACTGGACCTGACTTTCAGCTAAGATATGTCACACAGGCAAGCAGCCTTAAAATGATAGGCTTAGGGCTGTACTTAGGAACTTACAGGGTAAACCTTGTGTGATGACCATCAGCATAATAAAATAGAACTTTTGCAATACTAACTATGCATTTCTACCACCAGGCTCACAGAAGTTAGGATCACGTAGAAGACTTCTGTTCCTGTGGTTGGTGATTAGATGTGAAGTGCATTAGAATGAGGAAAGGAAAACTTCTCCACACCAATGCACAGACTTTCAAGGATACCCTGTATGATACGCTTTATACAACTAGGGTAATGTTTTTATTTTTGCTCTGATTACTTTATATATCATGAGATAATTTGAAAACAAATCTATCTCTTGTGTGTGTGTGTTTTGTTTTTGTTTTCGTAGGCAGGGTTTCTCTGTGTAGCTTTGGAGCCTGTCCTGGAACTCGCTCTGTTGACCAGGCTGGCCTCAAATCACAGAGATCGCTGCCTGCCTCTGATTCCAATGTACTGGGATTAAAGGCTCAGCTTATCTCCATTCTTTTTGTGTATGTTTGTGTGCTCAAGGGAATATCTTGCATGAGTATACAGGTGACAAAGCAGAAAAGATGGTATCAGATGCCTGGACCTGGACTAGCAGGTGGCTAAGACCCTCCCAACTGGGGAGCTTGGATCTAAACTCATATCACCCCCAAGAAGAATATATGCTAAGACATCAGCCAAGAATTATAGTCCTTTTTATTCAAAACACTAAAGTCTTTCACAGATTAACAACAACAACAACAAAACCTACATAAATAAATAAATGATCCTTGATAACATGACACATCAATATTAAGAAGTTGAATATGGTAAATTTGCACCATGAATTGAATACAATCCAAACACAATGCCCAACAATTTATATCAGGAAAGCTGATTCCAAAGCTACATAAAAAATAGAAACCCTTAGAATGCTCAATGGGATTATGAAAAAAACAGTACACACATTAACACAGTGTGATTTCTATGTTTACCAAAAAAAGCTATAGTAATCAAGAATGTATACAATATTTGTGAAAGCATAAAGGGAATATTTAAAAAATATCCAAGAACAAATGCATGAAAATATAGTTAAATTTTAAGTAAAAGACCAAAGGAAATTCAGCCAGGAAACTGACCCTGACCAATGTTAACCAACTACCTAAGATTCTATATGACTAGAAATTAAATAATCACAGACTTCACAACTCCCACAAAATTAACTCAAGGTGACCCATAAGCTGTTCTGTTTTTGATGCTCCAGCTACTGATTGATATTTCTTCTAGAGTGGCCCCATGCTCCGGAGCTTTCTCTCCAAATGGAGGTGATCTCCTGCAGATCCTGCTATGTCTCTGCAACCCTTCAACTTCCTTGTGGTTTCAGGAAAATCCAGCCCCAGTGATGCCCAATCACAAAACAATGTAGAAGAATGATTTAACATCTGCTTCCTGCCACATAGATTATGGCACAAGACATCTGCCCTATGCAACAGTCTAAGGCCATGCAAACTTGAGATACCTCTGCAGCTCAGAACCTCCATTTGCCCCAGGGAACTGAAATTCGCAGACTCACACCATGGCAGCTGACAGGAGCAGAATGGTAAAATACTCTAATCACACCCCTTTTGCCATTTTCTAAACTATCTGTAACATTTATAAGACAAACCTTAAAGTGGAATGAAAACATTCAGAACTTCTAGAAAACAAGTCTTCGGTTTTCCAATGTCTTTCTACTATACAACAAAAGCAATGCCTGGGTGTACATACTGGGAATGATATTACAAGAAGAGCCTCCCCATCCCCAAGGAGTTCACACTATGTGGCACAGAGGCCACTATCCAGGTCACCACAGGGACCAATAGAACCACAGTCTGATTCACTGTCCACCCCAGTCCCAGTAGTTTGGACTCTGACAGCTCAGTCAAACTGTTCTTCCTGGTCTGGGGACAGTGTCCTCTACACTCACCATGGCATAGCTGTGGTCTTCATCACAGCTCCCTTAAAAAGAATCAGAGGGGATTCCTGGAAAGAACCAGTAAGCTACCTTTCATTATTGCTCCTGATTGCTAAGCCTTCCCAGAGTCCCTGATTAGCTAGGACCACCCGGCTGGGCCTCAGGACAGTAGCAGCTCCACTACTGGATGAGCAGAGATCAAATGACTCAGCCAGCCAGGCCTTCCCAGGTCTGCCCTTCTACCCAAGGGTCAGACAGGGTCCTAGTCTGGGAAATTTGTAGTTCAGTAGAATCTTCATTCTCCTGTATCACTTACTGTTCCTCTTCCAAGGCACAGGGTCCTTTGTGTGCACATTCCATCACAACTCAATGTCCAGTGCAGCCAACTCTTTGCTTCACAGCTGGGAAGTGCTGCAGCCAAACACAGGTCATATTCAAACTGTAACTCTTGTTAAACAAAAAGAAGCCATGGATTAGAAAACAATGAAGTGTCTATGGGAAGGCTTGTAGGAAAGAAATGAATGATGCAATTATACTGCCAAAAAACATGTTAAAAAGTTGAAAGAGGCTTTATAGGCATGTGCTTCAGAGACTAGAAATTTGTATTAGAGCACACCAGGTACTACTCACACCATTGTTCTCAGAGTGTGCATCGTAATCCTTTAAAACAGCCATGTTAGGCAAGGAGACACTATTTACCCAGTTCTTTTATTTTGGTTCTACGAGTGTAACCACAGTAATTTGGTTTCAGGAAAGTTCAGTTCTTTATCTAGACTCTTGATTGCCAGGTCAATCTGACAAGGTGAAACTGACAAATGGCCAGTCAGTAAATTTATCAGTCATCTAAAATTGATTGATTGCCTAATTAGCTAATGTCCACTACTGGCAAAGCAGGAAAGCTTTCACCCTCCTTCTTGCCCATCCCTTTCTGTGCTCTGACTACACCTGCTGTGTAGATGATCAGTGAACTCAATTCTTTTCCCAATAAAACCAGACAGACTAGATGACACTCATTCACTGGTCCATTTTTCCTTCTCACAGACCTGTCGATCCCAGCCCGGAAGGGGTAGCAGGACTGTCTTCCCATCTCTGGGCAGCAGAGGCAGGATTAAATGTTCAAATCAATTCTCAATTACACAGTGTGAGGTAAGCTTGAGCTACAGGAGACACTGATCTAAACCACCGGTTCTCAACCTTCCTACTGTTGTAACCCTTTAATGACTCCTTCATGTTGTGATGAACCCCTGGCCATAGAGTTATTTTCACTGCTACTTGATAACTAATTTGCTACTGTTATGAATGTAATATAAAGATCTGTGTATTCTGATGGCTTCAGGTCATTGCTGTGATAGAGTCCTTTGATCCCGCTAAAGGGAACCCTGACAGATTAGGTTGAGCACCACTACTCTAAACTGATGCAAATAAATAAATAAATAGCACCCATGAAAATAATGGAACGAAATTATTAATGACTGGGAAATACTGGAAAATAGAAACAAATAGAGTTCAGAGCGGTAATGCATTTAAAGAAATTAAAATTTTAAAAATCATAGCAATAATAAATTTTTAACAATTATAAAAAATAATTGAAAGGACACTTAGTTATACTGACTTTGAAATCCCTTGGTAGAGAGAATGCCATTAATAAGATATTGTTTGACTCTGTCTAGGTAAAATGTTAGCTGCTGAGTTCTGAGAACTGATACAGATTTACATCCTTTTCCTCAAACCTCTCAGCAGACTTAGATGTGTCAACCAGGATTACACATACCTGCACAGGAGAGTTCCCTAATTGGAAACTAAATACTCAGAATTTCAAGCTTCCCTTCCTAAATTGTACACCCACCCATCCTGTCTGTCTTCATTCACATGAAGGAATTAATACATGCTGGGAAATTACACAGAAAGTCATTCACACTGTCCAATCAGGTCCCTCCTTATGATGAAGACCAGCGCCTGCAGCCTTAACCTTCAGGCTCAGATCTAGCTATTGTCTAGTCTGTTTCCCCCTGCAGTGCTGAGGTACATTGTTCCTCCTCTTCTGGTCTGAAGGGAGAAGCCCGACTCAACACACAAATTCTTTGCCTCTTACTGGAACGCACAACCCCCTATGTGACTGTAACTGATCATTTTAGAACTCCGTGTTGCTACAGACCTATAATCCAAGAAATTGGGGTGGTTAGTCAGGAGGATAGCAAGAGCAATGCCCTGTTGCACTACAGACAGGGTTCAAGTTCACCTCAGTCAACATCAGAGGCCTTGACTCAACCATTTTTCAAAAAGACTGGAGGTGCAGCTGTTTCAGAATTACTACACCTGTACGTCACAAAAGGACTTATTGTTGGTGGTGACCCTGTAATGGCCCCTTGAGCAGCTTGTTAGAGCCTGTTCTTTGATGGTGAGGGGATTTAGGAGTGGGTCTTGTGGTTGGTTGTAAGGCAGGGTTGTCTCCTTTCTTATGGAAAGGTGGCTTGATGGCTGGTTAATCCTGGTGAGTATTTACATTTTAACGTACTAGTCTCTAACAGGCACAGTTAGCATATACTTGTCTTTAGGGTATTTGGAGGTAGCCCTCCCTTAGCTAAATTCTACTTGGTGTGACTTAATGTCTTGTAAGAATTGCTAAGTCCTTATACCATCAAATCTATTATCAACAATTCTACTCTTCTACATCCCAGTTTAGCAGGGGAATGCTACTCTACACAGAAGATACCATTCACAAGCTCCACTAAATTAACCACAGATGGGTCCTAAACCTAAATGTTAATGTTAAAAGTGAAGAACTTATGAAACATATTAGAGGCCAGGGCTCTCTGAGTTTGGCAAATCTGCCTTCCATGGAGACGATACAAGCACTACAGGAGCCGCATTTTCACAGTGAAATACAATACAATACAAGCATTTCACAACGACGTCAAAAACAAGGATATTTCTAAGCGCAGTCCCGCTTCCAATGCGCTGCACAGACTCAGCCAGAGGAGTGAAGGTATTCAGAGGCTTCTGCCTGGCTCAGGGTGTTGCACTGACCAGGCAGGAGCATACTGAACTCTGTCTGACTTTTGGCTCCCACCCGGGCAAGGGAAGAAGACCCACCACACGGGCTCC
>LOEQ01002053.1:244933-257367 GCA_001685075.1 Bramus lutescens | reverse complement strand
CCTTCCCCTGTAATCAGATTGATAGCTACCTTAATTGTTGTCATAGAAACTTCAGCCATCAACTGATAAAAGCAGATGCAGAGATCCACAGCTAGCACTGGGCCGAGCTCCCAGAGTCCAGTCAGAGAGAGAGAGGAGTGAGAATATGAACAAAGGGGTCAGGACCATGATGGGGACACCTACAGAAACAACTGACCTGAGGTAATGGTAGCTCACTGACTCTGGACTGACAGCGCAAAACCTACATAGGTCCAAACTAGGTACTCTGAATGTGGGTAACAGTTGTGTGACTGGGGTAGTCTGTGGGGCCATAGGCCGTGGGACCAGGATTTATCCCTAGGGTTTGAACTGGCTTTTTGGAGCCCATTCTCCTTGGAGGGATACCTTGCTCAACCTAGATACAGAGGGGAGGGCCTTTGTATTGCTTCAAAGTGATGTGCCAGTCTTTGTTGACTCCCCATGGGAGGCCTTACCCTCTCTGAAGAATGGATGGGGGTGGGGTGGGTTAAAGGGGAGAGCAGAAGGAGGGGACGAAAAGGGAACTGGGATTGGTATGTAAAATAAGAAAAGATTGTTTTGAAAATTAAATTTACAAAAGAAAAAAATTTCCTTTCTTATATAACAAGTAGTGTGTGTTTTCTCTCTCTCATTCAGTTTCAATCATAGAGTTTACATAGCTTTACCTTGCTCTTTCAGTGTGTCTCACTGGCCTGGAACTTGGCAGATAGGCTAGGTTAGCTGTTCAGAAAGTTCCAGGTAGCTCCCCCTTTCTGCATTCCCAATGCTAAGACTACAGGAACACACCAGAAGGTGCACCATGCATACAGAGGGTTTTATTTTGTTTTAGCATGGGATATAGAAATTGTACTTGCTAGTGCTTCTAGTGCTTTACTGACTGAGCTGTCTCCCCAGCCCTCCAACATGGAAGGCAGAGACAGTGCTTTTTCAAGGATGAAGGGCAGGTATGCTTCCAGTCCAACATACAGGAGTCCACCTTTCCTAGAATCACATTTCTCTTCTGGAGCTCAGCCTACTGTGTGGAAAACATCATCTGGAATCATTTCTAGCAGTCACATGGAATATCTGAGCTCAGTCTGCTGTTTGCTGGGCTTGTAGTCAACTATTACCTTTGTCCAGAATTGCTACCAATATCCATGTGGCTGTTATGGGCTAACTGTAAAAACTGACCAGAAAATAGGCCAAACTCCAGATTCTGCAAAACTCTTGACACACATCTTTGTGCAAAGAAATGTTAGGCTAGGGAAATATCTTGGTGTATAAAAATCCCTGATGTGCAAGTGTGGGGACCTGATTTTGATCCCCATCACCCTTATAATGAGCTGGGCATTGTAACTCATTTCTTTTCTTTCTTTCTTTCTTTCTTTCTTTCTTTCTTTCTTTCTTTNTCCTTCCTTCCTTCCTTCCTTCCTTCCTTCCTTCCTTCCTTCCTTCTTTTCCCCTTTTTTGAGACAAGGTTTCTCTGTTGCTTTGGAGCCTGTACTGGAACTAGCTCTTGTAGACCAGGCTGACCTTGGACTCACAGAGATCCACCTACCTCTGCCTCCCGAGTACTGGAATTAAAGGCGTGCACCACCACTGCCCAACTGGTGACACACATTTTTAATTTCAGTGCCGGTGAGGTGGGGATGGCTGGATCCTTAGGACCCTAGCTAGGCAGCCTGTCCTAACTGGTGAGCCTCAAGCCAAAGACAAACTCTGTCTCAACAAAGCAAGGTGTATGGTCCATGAACAATGACATCTGAGGTTGTCTGTCCTCTGACTGCCACTTGGGTGTGTACCTTCCCATGTATATGTATACTTCACCCCCATTCCCCAGATGAAATATTCAAGACTCCTGAAGTTCCAACCTTTTGGTTTGGTCATGAGATTCTGGAGCGTGGGGGAGTCCACTTCTTCCTCCTAAGTTGTAGCCAGTCAGGGCCTGAGGTGAGATTTCTGTCTGAGCCTAGCCTACTTCAGAACAGCCCTCCCGCTTTAACACGGCATCGATATGCTTAGCTGCAAACCTGCAAATGTATGCAGTTCTACTCCTGGCGCAGAGCCCGCTAGAATCCTGTTGGCCCAAAGGCATTCCGATGCCCTGATGAGAAAATGTTCAGGAAAGGAATGGAAAACAATTGAGCAGCTTAAGTAAGATAAACGTGTCAGGGGCTCTTTCCAAGGAGATAAACTTCTCCTCTGGGATTTACACAGTGCTTGGCTCAGAGCCCTGACCCACTGTCCCGCCTTCTGGAAAGGCTGAAATCCACTCCTTGCTTGACAGGATGAATGAATACCATGGAATCCAGCCTCAGCAATGGGATCATGGGAGCGGAATGTGAGCCTTGTTCAGCCTGTGTGTGTGCATGCGTGCGTGTGTGTCTGTGTGTGAAGGTGCAAGTACATGGCATGTGTGTGGGGTCAGAGGTGAACCTGCATTGTCTTACTTCCTAGGTTCTTTGTTTTAAACCCCTATATAAGTCCCCTCTATATAGGGAAGGAGGAGAAAGAGAGATGAGAATGGCTGCTCTTTGGAGAGTTGACTGGTTCAGTCCTGTATGGGCCTCACTTCCCCACATCTGCAACATCTCTTTAAGCATGGCAGTGTGGTTCTGGCCCCTCTAGTATCTAGGTTCAAGAGTAGCTCTCCTGTCCTTCAGGGATGAGGTAGGGGTGAGGGAAGGAGAAGTATAAACACACTGTGTGGGCTGTCAGGAAGTCAGCTGAGTTCAGCCTTCATGCACTTGCAGTTACGGTCTGGTTTGAGCGGCATCCTCATTCCCTGTCTGTGGGATCAGCACACTCCAAAGCTGGTCTTTCTACGGTCCACAAGGCCACAGCTGTGGCTTTGCAATAGCGTAGTCCCTTGCAGGCCCTTCTCTTCCTAACTTCTCTCATTCTTCAGGTCTGTCCTTAGTTAGCCTTGACTCTGTTCCCTGTCTTCAAAAACCTCTCAGAATCTCTCGATAGCAGCCGAGTGAGCACAGAGACCCATTTCTTCTCTGCCCTGTACTGTCACCTCTTAAATACAAATTTAGGAGTGAGAAAAGATGAGCTACAGAGAGAAGATCCCGCACCTTATGCTTTAGAGATTGGATCTCTTTCTAGCTTCCCACTCCGACTGGCCTAGGAATCTCTCTGTTTCTACCTCCCCACCCTTAGAACTACAAGTGTACTCCCGATTATGTCTGGCTTTGTTTTTAAAAATGTGTTTTTATTTATTCTCTGAGAAGTGCCTACATGTGTATAATCTATTTTGATTGTATCCAACTTTATATTCTCTCTCTCTTTTTAAAAATAAGCCCAGAGTTTAATTAGAGCAGCCTGCATACGCGCAGGGTGTGAGCCCAACCACTGGGAGACAGGCAGCTTACCTGGGGCTTCATTCTTGACGAAACTCCTAACTCTCCCCCCCCCACCCCAGCCTTCAACTATGAACCACTCCTCACCTAGGGCAGGGCCTCAGGAATCCCTCCACAGCCCCTGCTGCAAAGCTGGCTGGCTTGATCTTATGCAGGTTTTGTTCAGACAACCACAGAGCCGTTGGTGCTCCGAAGACACTATTTGACAGCTGTCCTCTCTGAACACGCCTCTTACACTCTTTTGCCCTATCTTTCTGTGATTTTCCTTGAGCCCTGGGGTTTGCGGAGTATGGCACAGATGCTTCATCCCAGGGCTGCAAAACAAAGCTTCATCCAGCCTCGAACATGGGTTCTGGAGGTCAAACTTAGAGTCCTTAAGCTTGCAAGGCAAGTACTTTGCTGGCTGTGCTATTTCCCCACCCCCTTGCCCTCTGTACATTTCCATGGTCCATTCTGAGTCCTGTCTGATTTGGCCACTATCTTTACCTTATCATAGATGTCAATCGTTATTTCAGTGGCTCCTGATTCACGTGTAGCAAACTCCAACTGCCTTAGCTTGGGCCTCGGCTCCTCTATGGTCCAGCTCTTACCTACTGTTCCGCTGACCCAACCTCCTTCCTCTCTAGGGCTTTTCATAAGCCTGCGTTACTCTTAAACTATGTCTCTTTTTTCACTTTTCAAGTTTATCTGCCATCTCTTTGCTTTCAGCATCTGCGATACTTGAGGGCTTTGAACATTTGCACATATATTTATATATATTCCCCGCTAATCCTCAAACTCTTGAAGGCAGAAATAGTGTTTCCAGCTCTGTAATCTGCAATTACACAAGTACCTAGTAAATGTGTGACTGTCTCTGCGCGCGTGCACACACACCTGCCTTTGAAGTTCCTTACTAAAAACAGATGATTCCTGATCCTGGGTGGCTCTTAGTTCTCTGCTGTATGGCAGGGTGAAAGTGAAGACACACAATCCTGTTTTCTTCTGTTCTTTGCTTTCACCACAACAGCCAAGAAATTGCACATGGCAGTCAACACTTCATTACATGAAGGCACTGGGTTAGATGATTTTACCCAGCTCTACTGCCAAGAGATGGAAGTGTTCTGAGTGCCCATACCATAGAGGAGGGTCAGCTGAGTGTGAGAGCAGGTGGACAAAACACAAGCTACTTCAGAGAAATCCTCCTCAGAACTAAGGGAATATATGACTTTTTAATAAAGGTTTTAAGGAATAGTGGGGAGTTTTACACCATGGGATTGAGTCTATGTGACTCCCGGCACATGTGGATCCAGGTACTTGATAGGACCACAACTTTATAATGAAGCCACTAAAGGGAGGAGCTCCAAAGCTATCACACAACTTCTTAACTGTCCCAGAGAAGAAAAAAGTGAGATACAGGGGGCATGGCCTGATTTCTGAGAGAGTAGTAATGGTAAGTCATTTAAAGAGCCTGTGATACATGTGTTTACATACATGTATGCATGCATTCTCTGTATGTGCATGTGTATGTGTGTAGAGACCCAAGGATAATGTTGGGCGTTGTTCATTGGTTGCTAGCCAAGTTGCTATTTGAGACACAGTCTCTTACTGGCCTGCGGTCTACCCGTCATCTAGGGCTGGTGGTGAGCAAGCCTACTTCTCTGCCTTATACATCACTGGTATTATAAATGTATGCCACCAAGTGCAGCTTTTGAAAATGTGCATTGTCTATAATCCACAGCCCCAGAGAGGCTAGATAACAAGGAGGGCCAAAAGAGGGATGCAAGGATTTTCCTGGAAAGGGGAAGCAGAAAAGATCAAGATATCCTGGATAAACTGGGGGCGGGGCCATCTATTTATCCCCCAAAATGCACTTTGACTTAATGAAATCTTCAGTTGACAACGGTTTTACAGAACCAGATCATACAGTAACAGGGCAAGGAGCAGCTGTGGTTTCGTTGCAGGATGGCTGTTCTTCTAGAAAGTAAACAAGCAGTTTCAAAGAGCTGGCACGGTTGCTCTGTCGAGCTTGCCATCCAGTGCTCTATTTTCTTTGAATGTGAAACCGGGCTGGGCTGCCCTCAAATCCTGAGGCATGATGTGGAGTTACTGACCCGATAGAAATTGTTGTCTTCTTAATTATACTCCAAATGACAGCCCAGCTGTCCCACGTGATGGTCTCCCTCACAGAAAGGTCTCTCACTAGGTCCACTCTCACCACAGACAGGAATGGTATCCTAGGATGACAGGATTCATGGGCAAAGGGGCTGGAGAACAGACACCTGGCTTGGGGTGCTCGGCTGCTTGTTCTAGAATTCCAAGCCCCAGGTGTTCCTGCTCTGTTCTTTGTAGAGCCCCAGATGATCGTCTTCATCCCTTTAAAAGAGGAACAATTGGTCCCGATGTTCCTCTGTTGTTGGAAGCAGCCTGATCTCCAGCGTCCATCTGCAGCCGACTGCACCTTTTTGTTTGATTTGTTCTACAGTTGTTTTCCTAGGCTGTTGTCATGTAGCACAGTCTCAGGTGTGGGCAGGTAACGGCACTTTCCCCATGCGAAGGTGCATTCTGATGTTGTAATTACTCACTGCCATCTGAGAACAGTAAATCAAAAACTCCAGAAACAAACAATTCACGGTTTCAAGAATCTTTTATTACAGCTTATGGTTATAATTATACCATTTTACTGTGAGTTATTGCAGTTAATTTCTTATTGTGCCTAATTTATAAATTAAATCTTAACATAAGTGTGTGCAGAAAAGCCAAATACAAAGGGTTTAATACTGCCTTTGGTTTCAAGCATTCACTAGGGGTTTAGACCAGGTCTCTAGATTAATGGGTGACATCTGTAGCCAGTCTTTTACTTCAGAGATGAGAACACAAACATCCACCAATCTGGGGACATCTGGCACTTGGCCAATCCCTGCTTCTCTTCCCCACAGCACTCCTGGGACTTCCAGCTTTTTTGGCTGGTGGCCATACTCGACTAAGTGTATATCGTCAGTAGCTTCCCAGAGGACATGACATGATATGGGTCTTTTTTGATGGAGTACAAGTGGAGATGGCACAGCTGAAGAGGCTCCTGAGAGGACCTGGGTATAGCAGGGGACAGTCTTTAAACTCAGCCACACTGGTTTCAGAGTGATTGCAGACCCACGGCCACTCTCACCTGGACGGGGTTGGTTAATTAGTTCATTTTCTCTCTGTTGTTCATCTTAAATTGGGGCTTCTCAGGATGTTTAGAGGTGGGGCGATGATGAATTCTCATTAGCCAATACAGGCAAGCCATGAATCTAGTGAGTTAATGACACAGGAACACAGTGATTGCCTAGTATCTGATCCTTCTGTTCCTGCCCACAAAGCTGGGAGTTAGGAAGCAGGGGTAATACAATTAGCATCAATTCCACTTGAAAAATGCCAACAAAATGCCAACATTAAGGGAAAAGAAGTCAACTTCATGGCTTAAGGTCCTAAGACCAGTACAGAGGAGCTAGGACCCAAACCCAGGTCTGATGGAGTTCACTCATGGTTGTTGAACACAACTCTCGTCTTGTAATATTATTTATCAAGAAATCAGTGCTTCAGCCAGTGGCCCGATTACTGAGCTTCATCCTTCCATTTGTTTTATATAGCTGGTACCAGTGAGGGGAAAAGGTCATTCTTCCTCCTGTTTTCTTGCCAGAACTGGACAATTTTGCCCCATGCACACAGACACAATGTTATACAAGAGAAAAGGAACCAATGGGTGGAATTTACTCTTTCCTAGACACTTGATAACGAATGTTCAGTTACATTTCAAATTTATTTATTAACATTTTGTGTTGGGTTGATGGGAGATGAAGGTGCCTTTTAACTCTGGCACCTGCCGTTCTCCCCAAATGTCAAGGACTGACATTTGATGCCATTATCCCCAGTCCGCTTATAGATGACATACTTCTGTTCATCCCCACCTAGGTCCAACCATATTATGCACACCAAGGAGAACTTTCATGCTAGTGAGATGAGACCTGCATTGTACAGGGAGACCTGTGTATCCAGATGTTCTCTATTCCTTGTAGAGCCAATGCCAGCCTCTGGGTGGCCATTGAGTCCCTGCAAGAGGTGTTCTGCACCTCAATTCTTCATATCTGTATCAGTTTCCTGGCAGGCACCCGGTGTTCTGCAGTAAGAGTTTTGGGGTGCCCTTCAGGGCTTCCCGGTGCTGACAGTGGTGGCACTTAGTGGGTGTGCTTTCTCTCTGACAGCCACAAACACCTTGCAGGGAGGTGAAGACTGCTACCCCTTAGATGAAGTATTCCTTCTTGCTGTTGTCCCCAGTGTCCTGGAGGGTAGGGTCGCTTTGCAGGGCTGCATCGGCACTCTCGGCGAACTCTGTGCCTTTGGCCTCATTGGTGTGGTAGGTGCCCTTGTGCCTGTATAGGTACCGAAGCATGAGGAAGAGGAGGCAGACCAGGACCAAAGCCACTGCCGTGATAACAGCTGCAAGAAAGACAGAATGCAAGTCAATCAAGGCAGATGGGGCAGTGTTGCAGTATGACTTTGTCCTCCGGGCATAATGTCCTGTCATCTTGGAGTAGAGTTCACTTTGGCAAGGCCAGGTAGCCATAGCCAGTCAGTAAAATAAGGCAGTGGTATCTGGGTTTATGGAACTACTGGCCTTCCCTGGTTGATAAGGGAAGAGAGGATCACAGAGGATCACCTGGGGAAAACAGTCTCTATTTGCTATCTTATGTCTATGCATGATTGAGCATGCATGTGATGAAAATCAGATGCATCATAGGAAAGGACATGCATGGCATACAAAGGCTCACATAGCCAGAGTCCATCTATCAACACAAAATTCACCCAATGACTGGCCAAATGTGAGCCGAACAAGCATGACTCCAATGAACTTGCCAAGCTGGACTGAAATAAAAAATCCCATGAGTTCTCAACCCTACACAAAGAACGATAGGCAACTGAGGAAAGCTGGGAGTGGGATATGTGGCCTTCCTCGGGGAAAAGTACACCAACTAGTTGACTAGTACCAAATGGTCAGCCCTGAAAACATATGTAAAGTAACATTATGTGCACTAAACAGGTTATATTAGGAATATACAAATACACATGTACAGGCAATAAAATTAGTTAAAACAGAGGCCATGAATTTAAAGTGGGGAGGGCTATATAAGGGTTTGGAGGGAGGAAACGGAAGGAAGAAATGTAACTAAACTATTATCCCAAAAAAACAACATCCCCAGCATCCGATTCCCCTTCCTCCTATTCCACAAAAGGAAGATTCAGGCAGCAGTCAGGCACCCTTATGCAAATCTTGCTCAGGACCAACTGTTCTATCATGGCAATCACACTCTGTAATTTTTGCTTTGCCTTGGAATGAAAACCCTTGCTGCTTGGCTATTTGTGAGTGCTTATCAATTCTTCACACACCCTGTCTCCACAGAGACCACCAGGAACACAAGTACTTGTAGTGACTTGAAGTTGAAGGGCCCATAGAATGTAGGGTTTCAGACAATTCCATTTTCATACAGGAATTTCTGTGCCCATATTAGGAAGAGCTGATTACCCTCCATAGAGTCCACAGGGGGAAAAGACAAGGGTGATTGGGTATGGCATGAAATGGGTGGGGGAGGTGTCCCTATCCAGTCTGAACCATTCATTTTGGGAGGTGAGGCTTTCCAGGTCTCTAGGAAGAAGTGGACTTGGCCACGATGCTCAGATCAATGTCAAAGCTGTGCTAGGTCCCAGCAATCAGAGAAGTAAAGCAGAAGGTGGGACAGGACAGGTCAGATCACTTAGGATCTGGAAAGGGAAATTTAGAAGGTCCAAGGGCAATAATCCCATGAAAGGTGTTTTCATCTTTTCTCACTAGGTTTGAAGTTGTAGAATTTAAATATCTTCACTTTAGAAGGAAGGGTTCCTGGAGTAATAATGTTGGGAAATATAGCTCCCATGTCTCATTTGTGTTAAATGATTTCCTAAGTTCCTTACAACTGTCACAGGAATGATTTCCTAAGCTCCCCATGACTGTCGCAGGAACACTGCCTGTTAGTAGTTCCTGAGAAAAGGAAGGGCTGAGGGCCCAAATGACGAAATCAGCTAGATTTAAATTGACAGGTGTCTTTGATGGCTTTCTGTTGTTTCTTTATTTTTAACCAAAGACGATCTCTAAGCTGTGCACCTCTGAGCTGTGCACCAGCGAGTGAGAAGAGCTGATCACAAAGAGGGAGCAAAGTGAGACACATCCCAAGCTTGAGCCACAAATGGGAAGCCACCAGCCCAGGGTCCAACCTTTGGGTGGAGGTGTGAGTCAGGGCAGTGTGGGCTGAGGAAGATGTGAAGTCCTCGGAGCCTGGGCTAGCTTGTCGACTTGTACCCAAAAACTGCTTTACAGAGTTAGGACACACTTGTTAGCTGCTTTCTTTTCTCCTAAAACCAAGCAACCCTCCTGTAGTCTCTCTGAAATGCAGCCTTGGAGAGCAGCCGATACCCTCACAAGTAGTTGAATCTCCCGCTCCTTTTGAACCTGGGAGCAAGCCTAGCTGATGCCCAGAATTCTGACAACCTTAGATTATAACTCCACTTTTAACTAATGCCTTTCTGCTTTGAGACCCCTGGTCACGTGCTATGAACTTACCCCTATCTCCTACCACCATCCCCAAACTCTAAGAGTCAGAACTGCTTTTGTTTTCTCGAATTGGAGGCTTTCTCCCTTCAGAATCCCTACCATGTTATACATGGCACCTCTCCCTCTCCTAATGCCTTCCCACTTCACAACCTCTCATGGGTTTATAGCCATGGTGCTCTGACCACCATTCCCCAAATAAAGCTTTCCTGTAATGGACTTTGTCCCAATTTCCTTTTCTACTAATCTGGTTTTATCACTTTTTTGTTTTTTGCACATAGATGGCTCATTCTCCAGCCTGAGCCACTGGGGATACAAGGTCCAGAGACAAGATGTCTTTTGATATGTGTAGCAAGCCCCTTTTCGTTCACACTCCACCAGGCACCATGTGTAACACTTCCAACCAGAATGGGAGTATTCCTTTCTATCCCCAAAGACCCTACATGGGCAGAGACATAGTTTTTGTCAACTGGACACAAGTCTATACACACTTAGGGAGGAGGAATCTCATTTCAAGAATTACCTTAACCAGACTGGCCTACGGACATGTCTATGGGGCATTATCTTGATTGCTGCTACCACTGTGGGTGGTTCCATCCCATGGTAGGTTTTCTCTAAGAAACACAGCTGAGCAAGCCAGAGGAAACACACTGGTCAGCAGCCTTCATCCATGGTCCTGACTCTGCCCTGCTTGGGCTCCTGCCCTGGCTTCCCTCAATGATGGACTGTGACATGGAAGTTTATGTTAAATTAACCTTTTCCTCCCTGGGCTTCTTTTGGTTGAGGCGTTTATGACAGCAACAAGAAGCAAACTAGAATAGGAGAGAAGCACCAGGCATTACCATCCCTTTTCCACCTAGGTCCTAAAGCCAGTTCCGCTCAGGGTCTTTCTTGGCTTCTAGAAGGGCACTGCCATGCCAGCTCACCTGCAATGATGGCGATCTCCATCACGCTGTAGGACATCCCTGGGTTAGGCTCTGTGGACAAAAGTGAAAACCTACGGTGAGAAAGGAAGACTCCCCACAATCAGAAGCCAGTATGCATCCCCTGGTCACTTGTAAGCAGCTTGGTGATTGCCTGCATAGAGAAGAACACAGTGCACACAGACCTCTGCTGGAAGGCATAGACCCAGTTCTGCATGGCTACTGAACCAGGCTGAGAATACCCTGAGAATCCTAGGGCACTCTAGAACCATGCCACTCCCATTAAATCCCAGAACAAATGCCAATGCTCACACCTTGTAGATACCCATTGACTTTTTCCCCTGGGTATAATATGTTCACCATCTTGGAGTAGAGACTACTTTGGCCAGGTATCTACGGCAATGCAATGAGCAGAAAAAACGAAGGTAGCTATGTTTGCTTATGATAATGGCAATAGGGCTTTTGATACCCCCTAATAGGAGAGAGCAGGTCTTAAGAGCCTCAGCTGAGATTGGGTCATGACTCTCTTCCAGCTTTTCCCAGCTCCAAGTGATCTTTGGAGATACTAGGGCACACAGGACACACAAGTGTTGTGATATTTTGTCTGTATTCTGGACAGAAATACAAAGCTTGCTTGGAGTTCAGGGGATGGAGTTAGAGTTCAGGAGGTCTGCACAGAGAGGAGACAGGAAGTGACAACATGGGGCAGAGAGAGGAAATGATAAGGCGGGGTGTAGACAAGATCTTGGCCCTTTCGTTCTGAGAATTCAGAGAGGTAAGAAGTGACTGTGACTGTTCCTTTGCTTCTCTAATCTTTCAGCTTTCACCCTTGATATCCAAGTATGGATTTGTATTGTTAAGACTAATTAGGATCATGCTTCATCTTGCGCCCAATGTGGGGAGCCATGTGTAACCAGACATTTCTCTCCCACTCACCTGTTCCCAAATATCCAGCAGCTACTTCCCAAATTACCATACAGAGGCTTAGTATTATTTATAAATGATTGACTAATAACTTGGGATTATTATTAACTAGCTCTTACATTTTAAGTTAAACCATATTCCTTATTTATACTCTGCCACATGGTGGTAACTTTTCTCAGTACGGCATGCCTATCTTACTTTCTCCGCATCTGTCCAGTGACTCCCGATTCCACCCTCTTACCCATCATCCTTAGTTTGATCACCTATACTTCCTGCCTGGCTACTGGCCAATCAGTATTTTATTAAACCAGTTCCAGTGACAAGTCATTACAGTGTACAAGAGGATTACTCTACAACATAGAAGGTTAACCAAAAAACTCCATGATACAGCTTCCATTAGTTCACAGTCCAAGACATGGGACTTTGTGGTGATACAACTGATTGTGTATGTATGTGTGTGGGGTATATGTATATGTTTGTATGGTTATGTGCATATTTGTTAATAGGTACCTGTGTACTTGTGTGTGTATGGAGGCCAGAGATCTTTCTTGGTGACTTTGCACCTTAATTTTTGAGACAAAAATATCTATCTATCTATCTATCTATCTATCTATCTATCTATCTATCTAT
>LOEQ01002053.1:229590-244922 GCA_001685075.1 Bramus lutescens | reverse complement strand
ATCTATCTATCTATCTATCTATCTATCTATCTACTTACCTACCTACCTACCTATCACAGAACCTAGCCCTCACTAATTCTGCTAGGATGGCTGACAACTGAGTTGTATGACTCCTCTTTCTCTGGTCCTATAGTTTTAGGATTATGGATGCATCCTACCACACATCCATTTTATGGATTTTATGGATGCAAACTCAAGTTCTTATGTTGGCACAGCAGGCACTTTGCCAGCTGATCCATCATCGCCCCAGCCTTTGATGTGTCTATTTTTGGGTTATCCATATTCTTTTAAGTAAACTTTTACCCATGCTCTCAACAAGAAAACCCTCCAAAACTCACTGGTTGGTCAAATTGGACTTTGATGGAATCATTACTTCAGTCTGCCATTGGAGCCATATCTGGGACAAATAGACAGCTGTTCATATCTTCTTAGGAAAAGTTGACACAATACCACTGCATCCAATCACAGAAGCCCACGTTGGCTAGATACTCAGTAGTGGTTATCTGTGGTGGGATGAAGATCTGCACCACTGTGTTTTTAATGCAGGCCGGTTGGTCTGCTCACACCAAGTCTGGCTTTGTTATTGCCTTACACCTGCTCTCTCAATGGTCTTCCTGAGAGATGCCGGTCTTCACTGGCCATTTCACAAGTTGAACACTCAAGTTCAGGCATGTGATGTGCCTTTGGTCACACGGCTCATCCAGTGGCAGCCTGGGACTTCATTACTCACTTGGGGGCATACTTTCAGTCTCTCCCTATTCTCCCCAAACCCAGATCTTTCTATCAACTGTACAGAGAGAAAGGCCCATCCTATGGAGCTATCCAAGTTACTGATGTTGCTGCTAGTACTTGCCTGTGGCTTCTGGATCTGGCACATTGCAACCACCTTTAGCGCTCCCTCTAGATACTACAAATGATATCTCCTCTCCTTGGGGACACAGGGGAGTAGGAGATTTATTAGACTCTGGAGATAGCAGTACTAAATTAGAAATCTCAGTACAAGCTGAAGCAGAGAAGGCCACGCCAGGCTCAGGGAATCGCTGCAATTGTAGTGCAATGAGACTTTTCTCCCCAGGGTAGTTACCATGTACTTGCCTGGATCTGATAGAACACTGGCTGCTAGAGTCTGGCGGGGCAGTGGGTTGGACATAGCCAAGATGGGAGCCTGGGGTCAGCCAAAGGGCCTGGGCAGGTCCGCTTCCCTGGCTCTGCCATACACCTANCAGCTTGTTTTCTAGGCTCAGACTATATCCATTCCACAGATTCTTTCCTTGGTGGTCATCCTAATGTTCTGGCATCTCCAAAATGTTGGGAACTCTGCTGCAACTTGGCTACACCTTCACCAACATCCTCTCCCAGGCTCTCTCCAGGAGCTGCGACCTTAGCACATGGTGCCAAGACTCCTATTCTCTTCAGGATCCCTTCAATCCTGGGGCTTTTACTGCAATGGACGCTGCACCCTCACCAATGGTCTCTTCTAGCTTCTCACAGTGCCAAGCCTCAGCTGCTGTCCATGAGCAAAACCAGTAACCCGCTAGAAAACTTTTCCACATTGCCAAGTTTGGCTGCCCGCATGAGATGCAGCCTTGGCCCTTACTGGATCACAGCTCCTGTGTGCTGGCCCTGAAGGAATCCTTCTAGAAGATTTTACCACAGAGATTCTGGTTTCATTTAACTACTGCTCATTTCTCAGCCCCAGATGACAAGCAGCAATTTTCCCAGCAAAGCAAAGGTTTCACGTTAGTCTTTCTGGGTCTCTTGGAAGTTGCAGCTGATTCTTCATTCCAAGCTGACCAGGACCTCAGATTCCTAATAGCACACGAATGGCCCTGATAGAGTCTTTGCTTCCCTCTGAAACTTTACAAGCCAGACCTCCATCACCTGTACTACTCTCAGTATTATTTTCTAAGTTCCCATGGAACAGCCCAGTAGGCTCTCATCACTCAGTGGATTTTCTGATCTAAAGTTCAAATACCTCCACAATCCTCCCCAAAACACATGGTCAGGTCTGTCACAGCAATACTCCATGAACCTAGCACAGATTTCTGTCTTAGAGTTTCTATTGCCTGGGACAGCCTGAGACTGTCCACTTAGGAAATACTGAATAAATATAAAACTAAAGCATGAATGGATGCATGCATATATGAGCAAATGGATTTAGTGGCTGGAATTCTGTGTGACATATAAAAGTATATACTTATTTAGCTCAAAGTTCTGGAGGCTTGGAAGTTCAAGAGCATGGTGCTAACATCTGCTGAGGGTCTTCTTATTGCATCAGTAAATAGCAGTAGGAATCCTATGATATTCTGCAATGTTATCCTCCACACAGTTACAGCTACCATCTTCACTATAGAAGCTGTGACTACTTTCAAGGGACCCTCAAGATTAGGTTTGTTGACATTTTCTCATAGAAGTAGGGAGTGGGGAGGGTCGTTGGATTCTTGCCTGGATTCCAGCCATCCCCTCCTGCACCCCTATACTATCTAAATGAATTTTGTAAATTGTGGTGCGACCCTGGGTCTCAGCAAAGCCAGATTGCTAAGACGGGTGTCTCCATTATGGGAAGACATAGTCCTGTTACAGGGAGACATAGGACATCGTGGAGGAGGTAGACTTGGGCTCCAAAGGTCACATGGGGATGGGCATCCTTCCCTGTGTACCTGTTGTGCTTTGGATGAGAAAAATGTCCCCCATAGGCTCATGGATTTAAATTCTTAGTCCCCTGTTGGTGGCACTATTTGAGAAGGCTATGGAACTTTTAGGACGCAGAGCTGCAGGGGAGGAGTAAGTCACAGGGGCAGGCTTGGAGAGTTACAGCCCCACCCCACTTCCAGTTCTTACTGTCTGCTTCCTTTGTGCTGTTCTGATATCGTCTCTCAGTTCCTTGCTCCACCATGTTGGTCTGCTGCCATGCCTCCCCAACCACTATGGACTAGCCCTCTAGAGCTGTAAGCCAGAATAAACTCTTCCCTTTGAAAGTTGCCTTGGGACATGATATTTTAATCATAACAGAGAAATAACTAGTAAGTGCCACTTGGAGTCACGCTCAGGAGGTTCTATGCCCAGGATTTGCTCACATGAGGACCCGGGGGGAGGGGCAGAATGCCATAACTCACAACTCAAGATTTAGGTGCCCAGGCTATTGCTACACATTCTTCTGCTATTATCCTTCTATCCTTTCCAGAAATTCTTTTACAACACACACACAAATGGCACTTACATTTACCTCACAACTGATCAGCTCACTTGAGCAATAGTATATACAGAAAAGGAAGAAGGCTTTGTGACCATTCTTCTGACATAGAATAAAACAGCTTCCCCTTATTCCAAGTCCAGGATGACATCCCTATACAACTGAAGGATGGGCAGTGTGGAGCCACTTCTATCATATAGGGCTCTCTTCCAGGGAGGACCTGTGTTAAGGGTGGGCTTTGATGCATACAGGGTATTAAAGGCAGTAAGGGCTAAGGTGACAGTTAAGTCAGTGAATCCTGGCCTCAGAAGCACAAGAGCTCAAGTTCCACCCTCACTAGCTGAATTAAACAAAAGGACATCCAAACAAGCCCAGGTGTGGTGGCATCTCCTCATAATCCCAATGGAGGGAAGTGGAGAGAGGTGAATTCCTAGGGCTCCTTCTTGGCTATCCAGCCCAATGGACTCGGCTGCAGGCCAATGAGAGACCTTGTCTTGAAAACAAACAAGCAATGCATGGTAGCCAAGGAATGACAGAGTTGTCTTCTGACCTCCACATGCCCACATTCACATATGTGTACCTGCACATGTGTGAACGAACGCACACACACAAAGATGATACCAAGTATTCTCACATATTCATGAAGTACTGTAAACAAAGAAGAAGATGCTGTGTCACCCAAGCTCCAACCTCCACAGACACAGCCTGCACAGAGTTTCTAGGAAACTCAAAAAGACAGAAGGAGAGAAAGAGGATTCCAGTAAAGCTTTGCTGTATGTCAGGCTCCTGGAGGAACTGGGGGACCAGGAATCTGCTGGAGCTACATCAACACCACACTGCTTATGCCTGTGGAAAGTTGGCCAGTATCATCAGATAACTGAACAGGCTAGATATTTGGACAATGCCAAGGCCACCAAGGTGCTAGGTGTACTTGTTCTCCTTTGGAGAAGGAGAAGCCCACTTCAGAAGCAGCAGGTGTGGCTTTAACACACAGGAATGGGGACTTGGCAATGAGTCTCGCTGTCAGGCTGACTGATCACTAAAAGGAAAGGAAGCCAAGTTGTTCAGGAGCTGAAGTCAGGGACAGCAGATGTCACGTGACAGGGAGTGATCCACTGCCCATGCTTAGGAGAAGCCAACCTCCCTGGGCACAATCAGAGAAGGCTGAGAGCCTGGCTGTGAGGCAGGAAAGAAAGTGGGGAATGGCCAGTGAGATGGCTCAGTGGGTAAAAACGCTTGTCACTACAAAGGCTAATGACCTGAATTTCATCCCTGGACCCCACATAGTAGAAGAAGCAAACTGGCTCCTGCAAGCTGTCTTCTTGCCTCCACATTCACTATATGTGTGTGTGTGTTTACATATATATATATATACACACACACACATATATATGTATGTATATACACAGATGCACACATAGTAAATCACTAAATAAATAAAAAACTCGAAAAAGAAAAATGTAGGGCGTGGTATGAGGAATGAGATGAACTGCTTACTATGGAATCCAGCAGAAGCTTTTCATCAACAAAACAAGAATTATAACATAGATCCTAATTTCTTACAGCTTTTCTCTTTTTCAGCTATAAACCCGTGATTCTTTAGAAATCTCACCAGAAAGGTTGTCTACAAGGAAAGGAAACGTATCAAACTATTTGTGCAACCTTAGTGGTCTCTGGTTTTTAACCTTAGCAGTTTACAATTCCACCCAAAGACATCTCTAGAATCAGCTCACTTATCTATCTTCCTCTTAGCAAAAGACCAAGAAGGATGAAGAGTTTCTGAGCAATCTTTAGTGATTTAACTTGAGATCCAGTGAAATGATGTGTATGGTATGACAGTTAATCTTGGTTCCCAATTCTCAATTTGACTGCATCCGAAATCAGCTAAACCTCAGGCAGCTCAGCACATCTGCAAAGGATTTTCTTAATCAGATCAGGCAGGGAGACCAACCCTAACCCTGGTCTACACCTTGAAGAGGTAGCCAGGACTATGCCATTTATCCAGTTCCCATCACTCTTGGTGGGAAGTCTATCTGTGATGGTGCAGCATCCATCACAAATATTAGAACCTACTTCTTTGGGAACCCAATGTAGACTACAGGAATCCTCCAGCACTCCAGTGCCAGACTGAAATTCCCAAGATGTTCATTCCTGAGAGACTACAGGATTCTCAACTGCTCCCTTGTGAGACAGTAATTACTGGGACTACCTGGACCGTATCCTATGAGTCAATGGAAAAAGAAAAACCTTTTAAATATACACATTCTTTCCATATCAGTTCAAGTCCTTTAGAGGACCCTGACTAATACAAATAGATAGCATCACAATTAGTTGTGACTCACCCTTTAGAGATTTGAGAGACTTGGGAATCCTCTCAGTTTCTGTGCATTTTAAGAAGCCACACATTGAGGCTCACGGGTGTCTTCTTGAGTACCCTTTTTCTTCTAAACTCCATGCTTAAGGCTATATTAAAATATCTTTAATAAAATCTCCTCTTCACCTCTTCTCTTCTTCTCTCTTCCCTTTCTCTCTCTCTCTTTCCTTTCTTTCCCCCTTCTTTAAGTAATAAATATCCAATTCTATTCTGAAAAAAACCAACCAAACAAAAAACTCCTCTTCATTAGCCCAGTTACTCCTGAAATTCTTTCCAGTGTCAACACCATGAATCCTGGTTTGGCTTTAATCAACGATCAGAAAGATTTAGGGGATTTCCTTAGGTGGATGAGGGGGGCAGTGTGGGATAATGTTGGTGCACCCCACTGTTTCACTATGAGAATTTGTTCGATTATGAATAGTAAAGGAAGGGGGTACTGCTTTCATCACCTGTGGAGCATGATATGTAGGCACTATGGAGGGAAGGAGCTAATACTCCTGGATCATGGTGTCCTTCTCCAGTGCCCCTATCTTTCTTAAGGTGGTATTACACCTTGGGGTAGTATAAAATTTTTCCCGCCAGTGTTCTTTCCTCTCAGAGATTCCTTTCTTCCTTTGCAAAGCAGAGGTAGGAAATCCTGAACGGTAGGAAATCCTGAATGGCGGGTAATGATGCAGTGTAGATATCTACTTCTCACCCTAAAGCTTAAGTGTGCATGCACAAGAATCCCCCGAGGACTTAGAGAACCACATATCAGCCTGCCTCTACCCCAAGACCCTAAGTAGTCAGTGATGGGGGGCAGAGAACTAAGAGGTCCTTATGTGACTAAGAGGAGAGTCTAAGCTGTTATTTTCCAGGATCCATCAACCTTGGTTTTTGAAACAGGGTCTCTCATCGACTTGGAACTAGCTGATTAGGCTGGGCTAGCTCTCTGATGAGCTCTGGGGGTTCTCTAGTCCTCTTGACTCTGCTACCCTAGTGCTAAGATTACAACATGTGGCACCACACATGGCTGTTTTAAAACATGGATTCTAAGGGAATCAAACTCAGGACCTCATCTCTCAAGGCAAGCCCTTCACCATCTGTGCCATCTCCCCCCTGATCTGAGAACTCACAGTTCTCAGATATTCTCAGGTGCTGCTGATGCTGTTGGAGCCTGGATCTAAGGACCACTGAGCACATGGCTGAATCTAAGGACCATTGTGCTCATGGCTGTTCATCTATAGACTGCAGGAATGCTAAGCATCACACCCCACCCTGGCAAGAGGTGACAATAGGCTTTGGTAAATAGACCCAAAGGTTCCCATATTTCTCTTATCAAACAAATATGAAATCACATCACACTTCCCTCCATCATGACTCCTGACTAGTGTCTCCTTTCTTTTCAGAAACCAGATAATGTCACTAAAAACCTAGCACAATTGAGGACTGAGAATCTGTCACCTGCCTCTTCTCTGCCTGCCCCCATAACTGTTTCTGGGGACAAGGGAGGTAACTCTTATACATAACTCATAAATGCTCGTATCCTTCCGATCAATGGCTTATGAGATCACAGTGTTTTCAGCCTTGCTCTCTGGAGGCTAAGCAAGACCTTAGACCAATACACATGGTAAGGGACTACAGTGAGACAATAAAGGAAGCAGCACTGCTGATCACTCTGAGACAATGGAGGAAACCAGCACTGCTGTTACTTTAAGGGCATCTGGGCTGTGAAGAGATGCGGAAATGCTTCTCCAAAGGAAGGGCTCTTCACTTCCCAAATGACAAAGGAGACAGATATCCCCAGATGTCATGAGGACAGGAGGAGATTATTCATCCCCTTCAGCATTAGCCTCATAGCTCTGAGCTTCATAAGAGATGATGTAGCTCAGGCAGACCTAGACACACCTGTTATAGCCCCACCCAGCACTTATGGAGAGAAGATGCTGAGGATGCCATGAGATGCTCTTGGAGACTCCACCTGCCCAGCGCACATCCCTGCAAGGTCAGCACACTTACTACACATGGACAGATAGGTGAGTGAGTGGTGGCTCAGCTCTGGCACTCAGGCCTGAACTGTCCTCGGGGAGTGAGGTGGTGCTTATGTTTTTGCACATTCAAGATGGTTGCCCAACCATGTAGGATTATTGTTTGTCCGTGCTAAGGATCAAGTACAGTGCCAGGCATAGGTCAGACCATCCGGATATTAGTTATTATCATTGCCAATAGTGTTGTCATGACCTGGGTTAAGATGGTATGTTGGTTTGAAGGAGAATGGACCCATAGGCTTATATATTTGAATGTTTAGTCACCAGAGAGTGGAACTGTTTGGGAAGGATTAGGAGGTATGGCCTTGGAGTAGGTGTGATCTTGTTGGAGCTATGTCAATGGGGGTGGTCTTTGAGGTTTCAAAACCCTGCACCAGGCCCATTCCGTCTTTCTATGTGTCTGCCAGCTCCTCTCACTTGCTGCCTGTGGGGCGGGAGGTAAAGCTCTGAGCTATCGCTTCAATGCCATACCTGTCTGCCTCCCACCACAATGGTCACGGTCTAACCCTCTGTAACTGTAAGCAACCCCTCAATTAAACACCTTTAAAAAATAAGAGTCACCTTGTTCGTGGTGCCTCTTTAAAGCAATAGAACAACCATTAAGCCTGATAAAATTCTAAAAGATAGGCAAAATCAACGTCTTTATATAGCATATGGCAAATCTGTCACCCAAATGATGAAATAAACCACTCTAGTTATTGAGTCTGGAGGAATCATCTGGAATGGGAAAAAGATCCATGTTCAGGGAAGTGTGTTGCACTGTGGCTTGGAAACAGAAAATTAGGCACTGAGGAGATAAGTCAGTTGGTAAAATATTTGCCAGGCAAACATGAGGATCTGGATTAGAGCCCCAAAATCCATGCTAAAAAAACTAGTTATGGTAGTATTAGGGAACACTTGTAATCTCAGTGCTGGGGAAGCAGAGATAGGCAAATCCCGGAGACTTGGGACTGGAATACCATGGCAGTAAGAGACCCTGGCTCTAAAAACATGACAGAGGGCATATCTGGAAGTGTTAAAGAGAGGTGAGACAACAGCCATGCTAAGGGGGATAAAATACTCCATCCTGCAGGGAGGCTCATTAAGCCCAGGATGTCCACCACTCAAAACACTTAAGAAAGTCCTAGAAACTGACCAGATTCTCTAAGTTCCCTCTATCGTCTGCTGTGGGATGATCCTTCTGTACGCTGTGATTATGCATTCCTCTCACTGGTTAATAATAAAGCTGTTTGGTCTATGGCAAGGCAGGATAGGGTTGGGCGGAACAATGGGGTAGACGTGAGGAAACAGAGGCATGGCAGTGTCGTGGGGATGGCTTGGTTGGGTCACTGGTCTGGAGATGCCCATGGGCCTGAGAAGCTATTGGAGTGGAGATATTAAATGGAGGAGTATAAGCTAGAAGGAGCTGAGGTTGGCAGTGAGCAGGGTGAGCGAGATGCCGACTCACTGCGTGGAGTCCTCACTGCTAATGTCACCTAGCACAAGAGCCAAGACTATGTGGCCGAAGTCAAATGGAATCTATGGTCATAATGGAGGAATACTACCTATGTGTGCTTGCAGGAGTCACCTGTGAGAGAGACAGCACATGGCGGCCCACGGGGGCCACTTTGTGCTTTGTGGAGGAAGGAGGAAAGCATTATACTTCAAAGAGACCAGGAGGAGCACGAGGGGCTCCAGCTCTGTCAAGAGATGCAAGTGTGGGGAATACTCACAATGGCCACTCATGTCCTTATGGGAGTCCAGGATCCAACGGGCAGAATCAGGGGAAGTTATGCTGAAGATGATGCTGAGTCAAGAATTAGGTGTGGCAGCAGTAGTCCCGATGGGCAAGCTGGGTATGTAGGGTGCAGGGGTATATGACTCACTGGACATGGAGTTAAAACCACATGAAGAGGTGTGGGTAGAGGCCACTACCTGTGGTGTGGCACCCACATATCTAGTGATTGCTCGAAAGGCCTGGCTTCTTCCAGACATCACTTGGCTGCTCTCACTTCTCAGCTGCTCGCCCTGACACCACTCAGGCCCAGGACCAGACCCTTTGTCTCTTCAAAGGCCAAAGTCAGGTGTAGTTCAGACGAGTCTGGATATCATATGAGAAACTAGCTGTCCATCTCTGGCCCCATTAGCTTCCTGTTGAGTGACAGGCCACTTTTAGATGGATGAGTGACTTTGACTTTTGCTGAAGGCGTGGTTCAAGTTCTACCGCAGACCTCTGGAGTGGCTTGAACCCCTTGCTCCTCTTTTTAGGTAAAAATCTGCAGTATTTGCTCTTGCCCCTCATTTGCTGTGGGAATTGAGGTGGTCTGACTGGAAGAACGCCCTGGGAAGGCGGAGTCTCCACACCATTTGTGAAGAATCGGCCCTACTGCTTCATACTCTTTTATGGTTAACTCCATACTGAAAATACAATGTTCTGAGTGGTCTGCCATTAGTGAGCACAACCCCAAGAGCTCAACGAGGTAATCAATCCATGTGACAGACCAGAAACAAAAGTGGACAACTGATGTGCTCAGCTGGCTTGACACTAGTAGAAGGTGTGTGCTAATATTGAAGGAAAAAGAAAACGTGATGAACATCTAGGAAAGAACATGTTCATGGGTGAAAGACCCCCATAAAGTACCTGCTGTAAATATATGCTGAAAATAAGGAGGTACAGGGAAATTACAACCACAGCTTAGACAGCAGATTTGGATTTTTATCTATTATACAGGATAGAAATATACAGGATCTGTATCTATGTGAAGAAAATTATACTGAGAAACAGCAAAGAATCAGGTGGATATACAAAACTTGCTCTTAGCAAGACTGAACGTTTAAAACATGGCATTCTTCTAATCTTAATTTTTGAGCTTTAACAGAATTCCCCATCAGAATTTCAAGAAAGATTCTGCTTCCATCTTACCAATGACCTCCAGTGGAATCTCACTGTTGTAGAATATTATTTTAAGGTGTGTT
This sequence comes from Bramus lutescens, assembly GCA_001685075.1. NCBI lineage: Eukaryota > Metazoa > Chordata > Mammalia > Rodentia > Cricetidae > Bramus > Bramus lutescens. The sequence continues at coordinate 234,373 of LOEQ01002053.1, read as the reverse complement.
GCTTTTGTTTCTGCTTCATTTGTTTAACTAACTCAGTGAAGCTGTGGTTCTTTGCCTGTCTAAAACACCTGATGGTCTAATAAAGAGCTGAATGGCCAATAGCAAGGCAGGAGAAAAGTTAGGGTTGGCAGGCAGAGAGTATAAATAGAAGGAAGACTCTGGAAGGAGAGAGGAGCAAGAGAACAAGGAAAGGAGGATGTCAGAGGCCAGCCATCCAGGCACCCAGACAGCCACAGAGTAAGACTGAAAGTAAGATACACAGAAGGAAGAAAAGGAAAAAGCTGAGAGACAAAAGGTAGATGGGATAATTTAAGTTAAGTAAAACTGGCAGGAAACAAGCCAAGCTAAGGTTGGGCATTCATAAGTAATAATAAACCTCAGTGTAATTTGTTTGGGAGCTGGGCGGTGGCCTTTCCCCAAAGCCAAAAGAATAAAGAGTAAAAAGCAAACATCAGCATCTCACCTTTTCTCAGATAATGAGATTTTAGATGAAGCCAAGGGTAATAATGGTGAAACAGATACACTGGATTTTTAAGGAATGCTTTGGAAGAATAAACCACTGTGGATGATTCCCCGTTTCTTAGAGTTTTATTCTAAGAACAGAACAAAATTATAGTAGAATTGCTACAGGAACCCCAGCACAGCCAGTTCTAGCAAACAGAACCACCAGAAAGTAAGGTAAGTTTCAGGAAGGAGATATTCAAAGAGGGAGAATCTTAAGCTGTTTTAAAGTTCTGTCCAAGTCATTGGCTGGTCACCACCCTATCCTTCGTGGGACAAACTGGCCATAGGGCTTGCAGTGGTTTGAATGGGAATGGCCCCACAGACTCCTGTTTTTGAATACTTGGTCCCCAGTTGGTAGAACAGTTTGGGAAGGATTAGGAGGTGTGGCCTTGTTGGAGGAGGTGTGTCACTGGGGCCCAGCTTTGAGGTTTTAAAAGACTCATACCATTCCCAGTGTGACTCTCCCTCTGCATCCTATTTGCAGAGCAAGAAGTGAGCTCTCAGCTGTTCCTGCCATCATGGCTCTGCTTTGCCATCATGGACTAAACTCCTCTGAAACAGTAACTCCTAAATTAAACATTTGGTTTCATAAGTTGCTTTGGTCATGGTGTTTTATAACAATAATAGAAATGTAACTAAGACAGAGATGATAGTGATGAAAGAGATGAAGCAAAATATGAGGTTAAAGGCTAAAGTCGGGTGGGGAAGAGGAGGAGGATTAATCACAACTAAGGATGTATGAATGGTCTTACTGAAACTCACTACTTTGTAAGCTAATTAAAAACTATATTTTTTTAAGAGGAATATGAGTAAAATGGAGGTACCCTGAATGGGTGAATAATGTTGCTTTCAGAAGACATGGATTATTAAATAAAACTTTCAGTATCAGTCATGAGATACCTTTGATTATTCACAAGGAAGGTTCCGGAGCCTCCCAAAATAATATGGGGCATTGTTATTGCTCTTGGTTGCCCACCACAACTAGATGGTAAGATGCTATTGCTGAAGACACCATACACTTTGGTTGCAGAACAGAAATCCATCTAGAACTGACAAGGAAGGAAACTTTCTCGCTCCTAGCTAGCTTGCATGATGCTGAATGCTAGCTAGCTAGCTTGAATGTTGCTGGAAGGTTCTTGCAGACTGGTGGGGTTGAAATATCATCAGTGGCCTTATACAGTGCTAGATCCTGCACAATATAATATCAACCTACTGGTGCACTACTGGCATGAAGGTTACGGGCTTAACCAACCACTTGATGATTAGATGTGGGGCTTGTACCACTGGAGAAATTCATACCTGGTATGCTATAAACCTGGCATGAAGCCCATGGATGCAGAGGTCATCAGCCCTTGGGAAACCTACCATTGTTGTTCTACTAAATAGTCATGTTTTAATATGCCTTCTAAATAGTTATGATCACATCATGACTGTGGCTCATCAGAGAAGCATCCTTCTGCAGCGGACAGCGGCTAACACAGACTCATCATTGGTTAGAATACTAAGAACATGTGACTTCTATACTAACGTCCCTCATGCCCACAAGCCTCAGGGGACCTTCTGGAAAAGAAGGTAGAGAGAATGTGAGAGCCCAGCTGAAGGAGGGCTGTTAGACACTGCTTTCTGGACACGCCGAGGCCACTGCACCTGTAATCTCACAGCAACCGTACTTGCCTCCACAAGGCAGCCAGACAATGATGGTCAGAGATGGACAGGACCCCGCCATTACAGGGACTGCTTAGGGTCTGCACGCCTCTTGCCATGAACTTAAGTCTGCACCTCATGTCATTATCACCAGAGGAAGACGGCTATGTGAGGGTAGGAATCACTGGATCCCTATCTCCTTCATCACAGAAATTGCCCTTTTTCTGCCCTTACTGTTAATTTGCCTCTTTAATTGACTTAAAGAGGATAGGCAGAGCCTGTTGGATAGTAGCTGCTGAGACCCGGTCTCTGACCCTAGTAACTCCTGCACTGAGCTTTGGAAGGTTATGTCCAGTCCTGGTTCTCAGCTTCCTGGTCATATGACCAAACGTCCACTTCAAATATCTGCCACTACCCTGCCTCCGTGAGCCGCTTCCCCTGAAACTACAAGAGTAAAGAAACCTTGCACCCCTTAAATTGTGTCTCTCAAGTATTTGTTACAGAGCTGAAAGGGTAGTGAACACACAAACATTTAGGAAGGGAAAGCCTGCTCTTGATTGGTTGACTGTACAAGCCCAGGCCACAGACCACAGCTTACAGAGTGACTCATTTATATAAAACCCTCTGTAGGGATGGAGGAGGTGACTTAGTAAAACTTGCCCTGCAAATGTAAGAACCTGAGTTCAAGCACCAGAATCTGTGTTTAAAAGAAAAAGAAGCCAGATGCATACCTATAACTCCAGCACAGGAATTCCTGGGCTTCACTGGCCGGCCAGCCTAGTCTACCTGCAGACTTCCAGGCTACTAAGCCTCGGCTCAAACAAAACTGCTTCCTGAAGAATGACACCCTATGCTGTACTCTGGCCTCTCCAAGTGCATGCCATACAGGGGCATGTGCTTCACAGTAGGCTCTTTGCTTTCTGAGCTCCTGTAAGCACAACGGCAGCATTTCATGGCTTAGCCGGACACTGGCCCGGTGACCAAATGAATCCTGCCGCACATTGTGCCTCTAACGGTTCCCAGCCATCCTCCCATCATCATTGCTGTCAATGCAACTACTTAAAAGGCATGTACTGGGATTCTCTAAACATAGCCCACAGGAATATTAAGCTTCTGGAGACGTTAATGACTGCCATTTTTTAAGTCACCGGCAGAGGTATGTCTTTTTCATGCATGTGTGCCTATGTGGGCTTTAAACACACACACATGTGATTCAAGTACAAATCAGCAGCCCCTGTGCAGCCCAGAATCACACACACATATGCGCAAGACCCTGCTTCCCAACCGGCTTTTGTGCGCTCACTCATGTTTTCCGCTTCTCTAAAGGACTTAATTCACTTAAGAATATAATTGCATTTTCAGCATAATTAGGCACCTAATTACGTAATTATGTGGATTAATGTCCTTGATCAGACTGCAGCTGTAAATAATGATGATTTAGTTAGCCATGATAATTAACTCTAGGGGCCCCATTTTCTGCACACAGCTGGGGAGGTGTTCTCTCCTTCCCCGGCAGCAGCAGATCCTGTGTCTATAACAAGCAGAGGAGGTGGAGAGGAGTTTTGCAATCTTCATTTGGACAGTCTTGTGTGTGTTTGTGTGTGTGTGCGCGCACGCACATGCGCGTGCATGCATGTAGGTAGGCATGCATTTGGGTGGCTTGTAGGTCAGAGGTCACTTTCAGGTTTTATTCCCAGTGCACTGTCCATCTTGACTTTTGAGACAGGGTCTCTCACCAAGACCTAGGGCTCTGCAATTAGCTAGGTTACTAACTGGTAAGTGGTCCTCAAGGGTCCTCCTGACTCCACCTCTCACGCTGGAATTCTAAGTGTACACCAAGTCTGCCAGTTTTTCTACAAGGGTTCTGAGAAGCAGACTCAGGCCTCTAAGCTCCTGTAAGTAAGCATTTTGCTAGCAGTGACCTCCCTAGCCCTTGGACTGCATCAGGACAAGAGGCTGAGCTTCCACAGTCCAAAGCAAACAACAGAGTTCCCGCAGGCTGGGTAAGCCAAAGGAGGGCTGAGTGCCCCAAAGCAGCAGGACAGAGTGTGGCCCAACAGAGAAAAGTGCACTGGGAAAGCACCCTGGAGGGAAGGAAAGGCAGGGGAGCAGGAAGTGGGTGTCCTTCCTGTTCTTTCTTAACTGTTTCTCTTCTTCCTGTGACCTGGAAGCTCTGAGAGAGCTTCAGGGCTAAAAGACCCTGGCTGAGTGAGCAGAGGAGAAACTCCCACTCAGGCCTGTAGCCTGGCTCTCCAGAAAACCAGAGCGATAAGGGAGCGATGCTCATTGTTCTCGACACTGCACACTGCTCAGACCTCCACACACTGGAAGCCAATGCTTCTGAAGATTTCTCAGCTTTCCTGGAAGACTTTAGGAAAAACATCCAGAATCTTAGGGTATTTTAGAACTGAATATTCAAGATGGACATTGCTTTCTGTCATAGTGGCATCTCTGGGCAACACCACAGTTTGGCTTACAGGCTACACTTGCATTTGAAACGGGTATGGCGGGAGGCCGAATGCATTAAATACTGGGAGCACATTGGCTGGGTGCTGGTAAAGACAGCAGTGTGCAAATAAAACAGAGTAATTTCCATCTTCAGATGAAGGTAGATTAGTATGTTTGCTGTACGTTG
>LOEQ01002053.1:99416-116208 GCA_001685075.1 Bramus lutescens | reverse complement strand
CTGGCCTTCAGGCATGCACACAGACAGAATATTGTATACATAATAAATAAATATAAAAAAATATATAGAATCTTGTAAGCATGATGATATATAGATAGGAAAGTTATTTCCAGAGGTTTGAGGAAACCCAAAATGTCAAATGTTATAATTATGGCAAAACAAGGTCATCTAAAAAAGGGATTGTAGACAGGGCATTCCTAGAAACAATGCTTTTTTCTAAGAATAACTCATTTAAAACATCCCTCCCTTCTGGATTATGCAGGTGTGGCAAAGGAAGGCATTGGACTATTGAAGGTAGGTCAACGAGGAATATTCAAGATAATCCTTTGCCATCGGGAGACTGTGTGAGGGGCCTCTTCCAGGCCCCAGTGCCAAATTCAGTTCAATAGTTTCCTACCATCTTACACAAAATTCCTTCCAAGAGCAATTAATGAACCTAATGCCTATTTTAAGGAACCACATTGCTCTGGATAATAGAACAGATATAAGAGAGAACAAAAAATTCAGGAAAACAATAAAGCAGATATTTTGGCAAATTTCTCTAAATGAACAAAGACCAAAATTAAAAATACAAAGAAAGGTCTGGTAGACACAGGTGTGGATGTAACAATAATTTTATCAGAATCTTGGCATCAAAATTGGCCTCTTAAGACATAAATGTTCGGCTTTTAGGGATTGGAAGTTTATCTCAGACAAAGCAGAGCACAAACTGAGTCAAATGTATATGACCAGAAGAACAGAGAGGAATATTAAAGCCATATGTGGCTAACAAAGCAATAAATTTGTAGGGATGTGATTTGTTATAGCAATGGAATGCTCAGATTAACATTCCCCAATCTTAGAAACAAACCATAAATTAACACATGTTTCCAAGAAAAATATTACAAGATATTGTAAAGAACAGTCACCAACCATTCAGGTTGTACAAGAACAGGGCACAACAGCTGCTAATCTTCCAAAGGCACCAACGGCCCTACCTTTAAAATGATTGACACACAAACCTGTATGGGTTACACACTGGTCTTTAACAACAGAGAAAATGCAGGCTTTAGAACAGCTGGTACAGGAGCAACTAAATGCTCAAGATATTGAAGAACCAACCAACCCTTGGAATTCTCCTGTATTTGTTGTTAAAAAGAAATCTGGAAAATGGAGAATGATAACAGACTTAAGAGCTGGTAAGAAGGTGAATTCAACCAATGGGCTCTCAACAGTCTGGCATCCCTTTGCCTTCTCTACTACCTAAAGTATTGTCTCTTAAAGTTACTGATTTAAAAGATTGTCTCCTCATTATACCTTTACAAGGCAGAAAAATTTGCCTTCACATTGCTTACTTATAATTCTCAGACTGCTAAGAGATATCAATGGAAGATTCTCCCACAGGGAATGTAAATAGCCCCACCCCGTGCTAGCATTTTGTAAGTCAGCCATTGGAAATGATAAGCAAACAATTTCTTGAATTTATAGTTTACTATTACTTGGATGACATTTTACTATCTGATTCAAATGTAGATATTTTACAAAGAATGTTTGAAGAAGCAAAGAAAATTTTGACTTGTTGGGGATTACAAATTGCTCCTGAAAAAAAAATTCAAAGAGAAGATTCTATTAATTATTTGGGTTATAAAATAGGTTTACAAAAAATAAAACCCCAAAAGGAGCAAATTAGAAGAGTTAGTTTGTAGACTCTTAATTACTTCTGAAGATTGCTAGGAGACATTTCCCATATATAGTGCACTATTGGGGTAGGTCTGATGACCTAATTCATTTCAACAAAACTGTAAGTGGTGACAAGGACTTAAATAGTCCCAGGGAATTATCAGCTGAGGCTGAGAATTAGCTTAGAATGAAGAGAAATTACAGAAGGCACATGTGGATTATGTAGATTTGAATCTTATCTGCATTGTGGTCATATTATCCTCCAAACATTCCCCCTAAAGGAATTTGAATGCAGAAAGAAGATATTATCTTAGAATGGATCTTTTCACTACATAAATCAAATAAAAATTAAAACTTATATGGAAAGGTCTTTGAGTTAATTCTAAAAGGAAAGTTGAGACTTTGTCAATTAGCAGGAATAGACCCAGCAGAAATTATATATAGTATCTTTCAATAATGATGAAATTGACAAATTATGGGAAGAAAGTGAACCCTGAAAAAGAGCTTGTAGCAATTTCGGGAAGAGATTAGCAAAAACTATCCCAAAAGCAAAAGAATTCAACTTATAAAGAAAACTGGATCCTTCCTAGCATTCCTGTGTCAATGAAATCTCAGCTAACAGACATATTTATAGAATAAGCCCTACCACACAGCTGGCAAGTCCCAAAGAAAATCACAGAGATCTCCATACGTTATAAAACTGATTGGCCCATTAGCTCAGGTTTCTTATTAACTCTTGAGAATTGTCTGTATTCTGTCAATCATGTTTTGAATGAATGCTGATTGGCCAGGCAGGAAGTATAGGCAGGTCAACCAGACAGGAAGTAGAGTTGGGGTGATGAGAACAGCATTCTGGGAAGGAGGAAGCCCATTCCTCCCACTCCTGCCCAGACCACCAAAGAAGCAAGATGTAAGCTGCCTGGCTGAGAAAGGTACCGAGACATGTGGCTAACACAGGTAAGAATAATTGGTTAATATAAGTTACAAGAGTTAATAAGAAGCCTGAGCTAATGGGCCAATCAGTTTCATAACTTACGGAGATCTCTGTGTGGTTTTCTTTGGGACTTGCTGGCTGTGGGGTACTGGGCAGGACAGAAACCCCAACAAGCAGGCCTCCATGTTACACCCTGGGTTGAGGATAGTTAGAAAGCTGTGCTGAAATAAATGATCTTTAGTAGAAGACAGTTCATATATCAACTACTGTATTTTGTATTATTATTTGTGTCTGTCTGTTTTGAGATAAGGTCTCACTATGTAGCCTAGGCTGGCCTGACACTTGTCATATGTAGACAAGACTGGCTTAGAATCACTAGGATCTGACTCAGTCTCTCAAGAGGTAGGATTCAAGCTGTGGGTCATCACATCTGGTCAACCTCTGCTACACTTTTTGCTTTTGGTAAAGTTAGTTGGTACTGGTAGACTCCAACTGCCAATGTTGGAGTTTAAGGCAGAGTAATAGCTCTGGTTTTAGAAAACCACGCACAGGTGGTCTGGAGAGATGGCTCAGCAATTAAGAGTAATGATTGTTCTTCCAGAGGACCTGGGTTCAATTCCCAGCACTCACATTGCAGCTAACAACTGTTCGTAACTCCAAGATCTGACATCCTTTGCAAGACATACCTGAAGGCAAAATACCAATGCAAATAAAATAAAAACAATAAATTATGTAAGAAAAAAGAAAGAAAAACAACTAATAGAACTGAGTTCCTCTGAAACTAAGCAAGCTTCTTTTAGTGATGGAGAGGCCTACAGAGGGATATGAGCTCATCAGCACCAAATCTGGAAGTTCCTACACACTTGCAAGGAGACCTGGTGGTGGCCAGCAGCTGGGAAGAGTGGGCTCACTGCTAATTCCTGAGATTACCTTGTGGAAGTTTCATCAGTCCCTACATTAATACACTTACATCTTGCAGAAGCTTTTCCAAATTCTCTTGAAGTTCGTAGAAATAGTGTGATGTAATGAGGCCACTCCGAGATTTATCCAGGCAGTCTCGGGCCATCTCAATCACCTGATGGTGAATAAAGCTCAGGGCACCATCTGCCAAGGGCAACACATTGTCTGGAGTGTTACAGGAAATGAATTCGGCTAGGCGCTCTTCCATTTGTGCAGTGGCCTGGGAACAAAAAAGATGATAATTCCCTTGCAGTCCCAGCTTAGCTGCAGCAAATGCTGAAGAATGGGATCTTTGTGTGCTTTATTTCCTCATGCTACCTTGGGAAACCTAATGAGAGAAGGCATGAAGAGGTCACTGCAGGTAACTCGGCCCCAATACTTTCAAGGCCCTCTATCATTTTGGTTTACCTGTCTCTTGCCATACCCTGTAATGCAAGATTTTCAGTATTCTGTAAACACACAGGTTTGCTAGTCTCTTACTGGCCATATTTCATACCATTGACTTTATTACACATTCTCTGGGGTTGGCCCAGAGTTATTGTTGCTCCTTATCTCACTCAAGCATCATCAATCCTCAGACAATTTTGCTTCCTGGGAAACAAAAGTTCTTTTCCTCCCAAGCAAAGAATGGAGGTCTAGTTTAGAGCTCTCTTGGGCCCCTAACTCTTCTAGAATTTGAAGTCTTTGTCACTGGGTAATTTCTGACTCCTAATATATTGACACAAAAGTATGTGTAGCATGTGTACAGAGGGATTTTTAAAAAGTGAGAGCAGCAGGGAGAGAAGGGAAGGAATCTGAACACATTTTCGTTAACAACAGCCCCTCTTATATGAAGGACAAAGAAAGACCTGTAATTACCAACACACAGTTATTAGGTGTAAATGCGTATCTCTGTACAAAGAGGATGAAATATGCGAGATACATTTCTCAACACTGCACACTCTGGAATTTTATTATAAAGCACAACAACATGGCTTCATAGCTGTTTTCTTGCTTTTTTTGTTCTTATTCTTGTGACTACTTCAAGGCTACCACATGGAGATCAGAGAAAACAGATTAAACAGAATAACAGCTTATATTACTGAGTATTTCTAATAGGATTCTATTATTATGAGTAATTAATGAGGCAAATGAAGCTCAGGGAAGTTAAATAGTCTGTCCACAATCTTGCAGAAAAGTGGAGTAGAGATGAATGCAGGTGGTCTGGGTTCTTGTTACAAGGTTACGCTGGTACATGTCAAGAAAGAAAAGCAGGAAGCATTTTTGTCATCTTCCTCAGCTGTCATGTGTATGCAAGAGACTAGACAGTTTAAGAGAAGGACTTCTGAGAGCAGTAGGAAGCATGTACCCCAGATACAAACGGACAGACAATCCAGGGAGGTGTGAGCACCTCAGCCCCCTTATCTCTCGGATAGGCTTCTGACTGATATTTTGGTTGTCATCTAGAATTTACTAAAACCCAAAAATGGCTGGGCTTCTGATTGCTATTTTGGTTGTCATCTAGAATTTACTAAAACCCAAAAATGGCTGGGTACACCTGTGGAGTTTTGCTTAATTAAATCATTTGAAGTGGGAAGATCTACTTCCAACCTGAATCTTTGAGGTGGAAATATATACTTTTATAATCCAGATCTTTTGATGTGGGAAGGCCCACCTCTAATCTGAGCCATACCTTCTGCTGGAAACCTATGTAACAGACACCTTTTTTGGGGGGTGGGGGGTCTGTTTGCTCTTGTTCTTGCTAGCAAGTCCATTCCTTCACTGGCACCAGAGTCTACTTCCTTGGGATTCTGGTGTATGCTAAAAACCAACTAAGATACCTAGCCCTGTGAACTGAACAACCACTTAATCACTTGACCTTCTGTTCATAGGCGCCCATTGTTGGATGAGTTGTAAATCAGTCTAATAAATTCTTTTCCTTTTCTTTGTTTTTTGAGACACGATTTCTCTTTGGAGCTCTAGCTGTCCTAAAACTCACTCTGTAGAAATCTGATCTGCCTCTGCTTCCTAAGTGCTGGGATTAAAGACATACACCACCACTGCTCAACCCATAAATCCCATTTTTATATAGAAAGATTCTGTTACTCTAGAGAACCCTGACTAATACAAGGCTAATTGCTTTCTGTAGGAACAAGTCTATCTTCAGAAGTATATGAGTATACAGCAAGTAATTTTTGATCAGAATTGCAATTCACTCCAACGCTGGGGCAGGATTGAGTTTGAGGCTAGCCTGGGTTAAATATCAATAGTTCCTGCTACAAAGTGAGACTAACTCAAAAAACAAAACAAACAAACCCCTTAACAACAAAAAACACAAACAGGCAAATTTTAAAAAAATAAAGGAGAATAGGGGAAGGGTAGGTGGAGACAGGCCCAGTGGTGTCCTGGTTCTAAACTCAAGGAGGTTTGTAGCAGAAGTGTAAATACTATTTCCCAACTATCTTTGGACAGGACCAATCTTCCTTTTCATTTTGAAAATGCTAACACAAATGTTAGCAAGCTCCACTCGCCACTGCTCTGGAATGGAGAAACAGAAACTCTTTTAGTAAAGACCCCTGCCCCTCTAGATGCCTTTAAAGCTGGTGATCTTTCTCACTGCTTCCGCACTCACTCTGGGGTCTTTCTGCTGGGTTGGCTATCAGTAGTCATCGTTGGATATTATTTTCTCCTTTAAAACAAATCCTTACCTTGGGGAATCTTTCTTTGTACACATGATTCATCATTATTATTTCACTGTCGAAAGAAACTGGGGACCGCCCAGGACTGAATAAGAAAGAAACAATCGTTATTTTAGTATCACGGAAACATCAAGGAGAAATATGGCCATCTCTGAAGGCCCTGAGTTCCAACTGTCTTCAGTATCTCACATACTCTTACATTAACAAGAGATAAGTTCCAGGTTTCCTTTATTTGTAGAGCTCCTAGCACATCTGTTTATATTTTTAAAGTGGTATTATGTGGAAATAGGCTACCTTCCTGTAAGAGGTGTAGCTTTCACACTGCTCCTTGTCGTGGCTGAGAAGAGGGGAGTCCACTTGTCAGTCAATCTATGATTGGCTTCCCTAGGATAACCTCTTTCAGAGATGGACTCCCTGTCCTTATAGCTTTGCTTAGTGGGATAAGCATACATGTCCCAATCAAATAAGCAACCAAAGACTGCGTATACCTTTTTCATTTCTAAAACAAGCTACAGCCAGTGGGCTACCTTGACTGTCCAACCTAGAGGATGCAAAAGCTGCCATGAGTCCTAAGTCTAGGGCTTTTTCTGAAAACAGACAGCAATTTTTCAGCCTTTAGTTAGTTTTAATAGCTACCTATATCTTTCTATCTAGCATATTTTGTTCACGTCTCCTGAAACATTTCAAATCTTGAGTCAAACAGCTGTATATCCAGTTTAGTGCCTAGACACTTGAGCTCAGTTGTCAGCTGGATTACGTTTAGAACTGTCCTTCGGCCTTGTTTTGTTTAGGGACTTCCCTGAATATCACTATGGTCCGCACAATCTCAATTAGCTTATAAAGTACCCATAGTCCCTGTGAGTTGTTCCTTTATAAAATCAGGAAAATCCCTGGGATGCACACTCTCATTGTATTCTTGATCTTTTACATTTATACCCCAGTCACATCTTCAATCTGTGAGTCTGAATTATGCCTTTGTGACCTAGACAATGATTCCCTGTCACTTGCAGTACCAACGTTACCTGATGGGATTCTTCCTGGGAGGCACAGTTCCTCTGGAATTCCAACCTGTACTTCAGTGAATTCATCATTTTCCAGGAACCCAAGAAAACCTGAACTTAATGATTAAAAGCCATGCTCATTTTCAGAACTGGTATCATGATCCTCGTTTGCTGAATGTAGTTTGGAGGGTAAAAGAGAGCCAGCTACTTGACACCAAAATAATTGAGTGTTACTGTACTTGACTCACTAAAGTTTTGGCTGTGTCAGACCAGAGTCAGCAAGCTATGGCTTGCGATCTTTTTGTAAATAAAGCTTTAAGGAAGCTACCCGAGGAACTTACCTGTACTGAAAAGTAAAGTGACTCAGTTTGGTAGACATGAGCTGACTGCAGAGCCTAAGGCATTTACCATCATGGCTCTTTGTGGGATATACACGCTGAACCCTGCACCATGCAGGAGCCTATAGGGACTAGGGCAGTAGGGAAGAGTAGCCCTTACCTGAGGCTGCGGGAGCGGGGCCGCATAGCTGGAGACTGTCGTCCCTCCTCATCTGGTACACTCTCTGTACTAAAATGCTTTGTCAGAAAGTGCAGCTCATCAGCTGTAGGCTGGAAAGGCAACTGATGAAGCTTTTCTTGTGAGGAGCATGATGACTAGAAAATATAAGCAAAACCCACCAGCATTAAAGACACATGCAAGGGATCTGGAGAAATAGTTCAGTATTTAAGAATGCTTGTGGCACTATACTATGGTCCAGGGGTCAGATCTCAGCAGCAATGCAACAAGTTGGGTAAGTAAAAAACAGATTTTTCTATATGAAACTCTTTGCCTTAAAGAAAGTTTCTAGCTAGTTTGAATAGTAATTAACCAACCATGCTTTCTGCTCCATAAATATTCTAGGTAAACAAAGGTACCCCCTTGTTTTCCCTTTCATAACCCTGGCCCTGGGGACAGCAGCAATGTTTCCTGTGGTTGCTTGTTATTCAGAGGAGAAATAGTCTGCTAAGGCTAGGAAGACTGCACTGTGGTAGGATACCAGGGACACTACAAGTCAAGAAAATCCAGAGGGAAAGAAATCTGCTTTTGGATCTAGACTTAAACATTAGACTTAGTATGAAAAAAAAAATCTCAAGTTCTCAACATGGCTTAATACTTAAGAATTTCTGACAAGGGCCCACCATTCACAGCAGACCATCTGAGGGAGCAAGCCGGTGCTATGGTGAGAATTCCACAGATATAGGCACTCTGCAGCAAATCACAAAATTCCAGGACTCCAGAGCTCTTTCTTTACTCAGCAAGACTGGCCCAGAGAGCAAGGAAGTCAGACATTACTGGTCCAATTTTCACATAACAATCAATCAAGGGCTTGGGGTTCAACCACCTAAATCTATTTAGTGTTCAAGCTTCAGTACTAACTGAGGAAACTATAGCTGTAGGGTCATCCAGTGATAAATGAGCTCTGTCTGGGCCAATAGTACAAGCCCCTCTCATGAAACGTTATAATGCATGAAGCTTAAAAAATACTAATTTTGTGTGTATGCCTGTGTGTATGTACACACACACACACACACACATATATGAGCTCATATATGCATGAGCTCAGAGAGGTCAGAAGGGGGTGTTGGATGCCCTGGAAACTGGAATTACAGGCAGTTGTGAACTGCCTTGTTGGCTCTGAAAACTGAACCCAGATCCTGTGCAAGAGCAGTAAGTGTTCTTAATGACTGAGCCATCTCTTTATCCCCTAATGCATGGAACTGTAAATAGTTAGTGTGGTTTTCATAGAGTTTTAATTTGTATCTAAGTTGCAAATATAATACCCACTCAGCTGCATCTAATCTAATAAGAATCTAGTGGGCAATACAAGTTATAGCACACAAAACTGGTATTTTCAATTATTTCAATAGCTGAATGTGGTGGTACATGTTTGTAATTGTAGCACTCAGAAGGCTGAAAACTTGGAGCCAGCCTAGACTACATGGTGAGACTGAGATGCTATCTCAAAGTGTGTGTATGTGTGTGCGTGTTTGGGGGGGGGGTAAGTATCCTAATAAACTGGAGTAGTAGGTTGATCTATTAAAGTTGAATGAACAGAAATACTTATGTGCTACCTATATACACACAGAAAGACACATAAATAAGACTCTCCCTTAGGGTTTACAAAATAACGTTTGAGCAAAATATTATGAAAAGTGGTGTTTAATAGGGAAAAAAATCTTAAGCTTAACTGCCAAAGACCAATAAGACCTCTGGATTAATAATAGTGACTTATAGGCCAATGGAAGAACTAAGTACTTTTTCTTGCTTGTGATTCATGGCTATAGATAAATCAAGCAGAGAAGACCTAAAGACTGAGAAGAAACAGGGCTGGGGTCATCAAGTTTACGCTCTGCAAATCCGAAAACACTATGTGGTGCTTTGCTGACAAAATCTGTCAGCTTTATCGTTCCAGTTGCTCCAAGAGGAAGATGCATTTCAGGATCAGCTGTACATACAATAAGCATACCGGAGGGGGCTATTGTCTAAAATCTGAAACTCTTTAGAGACAGGTCCAGGTTTTTGTTGACATAACCAACTGAGATAACAAATAACCTTCTTGAAAGGTTTTAACAATGAATGATGAAGGCTAGTAAGCCTTTGGGAAATGGGAAAAATAAGATTCTTGATTATAATCCTAGAAATAAGATGGGGAGAGGCCAGGGAACCATGATTAGTAGCTCCCACAACTGATCTCATGGCAGAGAGAGCTCTTCGCTGAGTGCACTAGGAGGAACTAGGGAGAGAACTGGCTAATCCTTTCAAAGGGCTTATAAATATAACTATGGCTGTGAAAGTTACCAGGGCTTGTCCCCTCAAAACACCATCTCTTATCCTCAAGAAAATCTTGCTGAGTTTAGAAGGAAAGCTGAGTATATTTTTGCAGGACTAGATGGACCTATAAGGAATTATTTCCAGAGTGAAGAAGGTATGGTTACTGCTCTGGCTACTTACTGAAACAGTGGAGCTAGGAGTATTGGTTCCATATCCCGAAGAAGGCAGAGAGGCCAAAGACCAGCGACGTCCATCAGTCCTACATAAAAAAAAAAATAAATAAATAAGGAATATTATAAAGTTCCTAAAGAGTCCCACTCTGAGCATCAGGGTCTTCCTGTTTGTGCACATTAGCATTTTTAGGCAGTTAATTCACTGTCTCACAATACAAGCACATTGTCTGTCTAGCATGAGTTCTCATACCTCTCTTGCTATGTGACTTTTATTTCAGAGATAGCTACCAAAAAAACTACAGAGTCTATGACTTTGAATAAGAGTATAGTTGTGGGTTATTTAGATAATTTAGTAGGTAAAGGTGTTTGCCACCAAGCCTGACAACCTAAGTTTGAACCCAGTACCCATGTACTGGAAGAAGATCCTACAAGTTGCCCTCTGACCTCCACAGTTTTATCCATGCACATGAGCGAGTGTGCGCGTGCGCGCACACACGCACACAAATTTAAAGCTTTTTTTAAAAAATTATGTTTTAGCTTCTGTTGTGTGCATAAATGTCCATATGTGTGTGGGCACCTATATGACATAGCATGTATGTGGAGGTAAGAGGAAAATGTGCAGGTATAGGTTCTGTTTTTACCATGCAGGGCCCAGCTATCAAAAGTGTCATCAGGCTTGGCGACAAGCACCTACACTTGGTTTAGTCATCTTGATGGTTTATAAAAAGATTTTTTTTTAAAAGGCAGGTATGGCGGTGTACACCTTTAATGCCAACATCTAGGAGACAGAAGCAGGAGAATCTCTTCAAGTTGAAGAGCAGTCTGTTCTACACAGCAAGTTCTAGGCCAGCCTGGACGATAAAGTGAGACCTTGTCTTAACAATAACAAAACTTTTTTTAAAAAAGGAATGTCTATTACATGGTTGGTGAGACGACTCATCCGGTAAAGATACTGGCCACCAACCTTGATGACATGAGTTTGACTCCAGGGACCCATGATAAGGAGATAAATACTGTTTTCTGACCTCCATTTGCACTCTATAGCATGCATGTGTGCGTGTGCACCTGACAAAAAAATGTAAATAGCATTAAAAAAGATTACTTTATGCCATATTCCACCATCCAGACAAATAATCACACATCCATGTTATAAAAGCTGCAGGTCAGATACCTGCTTAACTTTCCTCCATGACAGTAAAGCACAGAACTGTGGTTCCTGTGTTGAGAGCATTAGGGGCATCCTTCTGAAAATAGAGAGAAGTCTTCCCCAAAGTCATAAACAGCCAACCCTATTCTTTTACAAGGTTATTGTTGCTCTTTGCAAAATATTCTACATGGGTCCTAGGGAGCCGGTAACTATTTGCTATTGGATGGATATTCACTTTAGACTCAGTGTCCACTTCAGTCAATCCACTGGCCTAGGGAACAGCAAAGATCATTTACAAGGGGTGAACATATGAAAATCAAAAGACGACTTGTGGAGTTGGCGCTCTCCTTCTATTATGTGGGTGCCGAAGACTGAACTCATATTGTCAGATTTGATAGAAGTACCATAATGTACTCAGCCATCTTGTCAGCCCTTAAATATTCTTTCTTTGGAACTTGGTGGCATATCCTTCCTAAGTTGAAGCTAAATAAAAACATCTCTGCTACTATGCACTGGATATTTTTTAATTTTATTCATTTTTATGTGTATAGATGTTTTGCTTGTGTGTATGTCATTAAACTATATTTGTGTGGTCCTCATGAAGACCAGAAGAGGGCTTCAGCTAACCTGGGCCTGGAATTACTAAGGTTGAGAGAAGCTATGTGGGTACTTCTAGATCTACAGGAAGGGCAGCTAGTGTCGTCAACCACTAAGACATTCCTCCAGCCCTGACTTGCAGAATTTTAAAACATAACAGAGGATCTTTAGAAGTTAAGCTCCGATTACAATTTGCATAGATTTGTCTATTTGTTGAAGGTCTCTGTGCAGTAGGGGATAGATTAAAAAAGAGGAAAACAAGAAGAAATATTGGCAGAACTTTTCTTTTTCTTTTTTGTTTTTCAACACAGGGTTTCTCTGTAGCTCTGTAGACCAGGCTGGCCTCGAACTCACAGAGATCCACCTGCCTCTGCCTCCTGAGTGCTGGGATTAAAGGCGTGTGCCACTACTGCCCAGTCAACTTTTCTTTTTCAAATATTCCTCCAAATTCTCACCAATATTATTTAGCTTTTCTACCATGATTTGTAAAGGGAAAAGTTGGAGGTTCATGCCACATGCACAGGATTCAAATTTCATGCTACTCAGACAGACAGACAGCTCATGGATTTTAGAATTCTGCTGGAACTCAGTCTCTGAAGTAAAACAGTGTTCAGAAAGGTGATAAACATGATATTCTTTCTTACTTCTTTGATGGGTCCTGGGTGGCCTATAAGAAAGCCAATCAAGTTCAGGAAAAAAAAAAAAAGAACTCGACAAAGATTAGTCAAGTATAACTAGGGGATAGATTTCCTATGACCTTGTCATTTGTTTTTTCATAGGTGATTTTCAATCCTTTATTAGATTAGCAGTTCTCAACCTGTGAATTCCAACTCCTTTGGAAGTTGAAAAATATCCCTCACAGGGGTCACCTAAGACTATTGGAAACACAAATATTTATATTATGATTCCTAACAGTATCAAAATTACAGTTATGAAGTAACAATGAAAATAATTTTATGGTTTGTGGTCATCACAACATGCAGAACTGTATTAAAGGGAAGGTTGAGAACCACTGCTCTACAGAAAAAGGAAACCACTTGCAAGACAGCTTCTACTCTATATAAAGAGCAGAGACCAAAGTCAGTATGAGATGTGACCACTGGATGTCTGCTTCCCCTGCTCATCTCATGGGAAGTCTGAGGAAGTAAGTGAGAATGAGGGTGACTTGTCCCTAGACTTGAACGTTTGGAAATTATTCAGCAAATTTTGTCTCCAACTATGAGCCTTCTGAGTCTTGAGTTCCAACAGGTAGCACTGAAATCCCATATGGCCTCTTTACCAGAAAGGCTTAATGTTCACAACCACATTCAGAAAAGAAATCATCACAACCAGTTCCCCCGCCAAACACAGAAATCACAAGCTACACTGACTGGCCATGCAAAGCAGTAGCCCATCCCATGATCCCATCATACCCGTTATTACCTGTCTGCTCTGTGGCCATGGCTGTAGTGAAAAGATGTACATATGTGGTATTTTATGGATAGTAAACAAGTCCTCTACCAACTGATCTACAGCCTCAGTTCTCTGCTACACCTTTTAGGAAAGTAACCTCCCTCCCCCATCAACACACCTGAGACAAGGTTTCTCTGTGTACCCCTGGCTACCCTGGAACTCAAATCTGTAGACTAGGCTAGCTTTGAACTCTCCTGAGTGCTGGGATTAAAGACATGCACCACTGCCTCCTGGCTGATGTGTGTGCTTGCCAGATGGCCAAGTCCTTGAACTATCTATCAGCCATCAAAACTCCTTGCTTTTTGTCCTCATCCAAGATTATAATTATATTGTTCAAGTTTTGATTTCAAAGTGACTGTGTATTTGCAGAACAGAAAAAGATTAATTCTACACACTCCTAAAAACAAGGCACTGAGCCCTAAGAATATATTCCATATCATTCATTAAACCTTAATTGAGTTAGCCTCAGATAGATAAGAAAATGTGCTCCGATCACAGGAAGAATCCAAAGTAACATTCTTACTTTGTATCCCCATCTGGTTCCAAGAAGCTACAAAGACCTGACACACCTTTCTTCTCAGCTTTGTTTTTTTTTTTTAAAATCAGGGTCTCATATGTAGCCCTGGCTGACCTAGAACTCACTACACAGAGGATACAGGCTGCCTTATTTACAGTGATCTACCTTGTCTCTGCCTTCCAAATGTAAGGATTATAAAATCTCAGCTTTGATCTGGTAGCTCAAGTGTGGGTACAGAAAGATTATAGGTTTACTTACCATCTGAGTTTGGAAGGATTTGATACATCCCATTTCTCTCTTGTTGGCAAGTGATAGAGTATTGTCTCTGGCCTCTCCTAGCAACACTGACAGCTTCACCCATTGTTAGACCACATTAAGTGGCCTCGGGAGAAGTCTAAGCTGACAGAGTCTCTTCAGACCTTTTGCTAAGACTCTACATACACGTGGTTCCTTTTCAGAAGGTATTCTAAGATTCTCTCTTAGCCAAAGTTCAAGTTTGTGGGATTTTTGTTTTAAATCAGGGGGTTTGTTTGCTTGTTTGGTTTTGAGTTGTTGTTCCAGGACAACCAGGACTACACAGAAAAACAAACAAACAAACAAACAAAAAAGCAACACACATGCCAATCAGAGGAGGTTCTCAAGCAACTTACCTACGGGCAGGAACAAAGGAAAAGTGAGCAGGAGCATTTGGAGAGAAATTTCGGGGGCTGTCCAAGGGACTGTTACCTGTGGTGGAAAAAGAAAAAGAAACCCGTGTGAAGCTTGCTTTGTGGGTGAGAGGTGAGGGTGGGTGCAACTGGTGTAATTTTCAGATAAGAAACCTTCCTCTTGTATTAAGTTAGTGTTTCTAATTATTTTCTCATCATCAGTTTATGACTCTTTATAAAAGCTTGATGGGCCAGAGATTTTTCTCTCTTGCTCTCAAGATGCCTGTGACAACCTATATCTCTCTGACACCCATTCTAGATGTAGCAGCAATTTATATACTTCCTGCCCTCCCAGGAAAGGTTAATTTACAGTATTTCAAAAGCTCAAATATCTTTGTAAAGACAACAGGATGCCTAATCTAAATGTTACTTGAACACTGCATCCAAGGAGCTAAGCAGAAGTGTACACACTTTAAGGGAAAACAGAAGTTCTCTCGAAGGAATTCAGGATAGAAGCATACCATAAAATGTCTTGGAAATCCAAACGCTGAGGTCTGAAAAGCATGATCAACCTTCTCAATTACCATTTATCCAATTAGTTTTCATGTGGACCTGTTAACTTCATAACTAGTAAACTCAGAACCTTTGAACAAAGTAATGTGTTTTCATTTTATGCTAGTACTGGCATTTTGAGACAGAAGCCCAGGTTGTCTTTGAACTCTCAGTCCTTTTGCATCAGCCTGGGATTTACTCACAACTTGACATTTTGATTTTTGAAATGAAGTGTGTGTGCCTTACTAAGATACCTAAAATGGCCTAAAACTCTTGAGCTTCAGTGATCCTCCTGCCATAGCCTTCCAAGTAGCTGAGACTATGGGCTGCTAATGAGTCAGATAAGCAAATGTCAGATGATCCCAAGAAATAAAGAGAATCTAACCATATTACAAATGCATAAAGCACCAGGTGGTGGCGGCACATACCTTTAATCTCAGCATTTGAGAGGCAAAGACAGTTGGATTTCTGGGTTTGAGGTCAGCTTGGTGTACAGTGTGTTTCCAGATAGCCAAGGCTTTGACAGTGAAACCCTGTCTTGAAATCACCTCTCTGCCCAAATAACCCAAACCAAAGACCCCCCCAAAAAATCCAACAACACCAAGCCCACCCCTCCAAAAAAAATTAACAACAACAACAACAACAAAACCCCCAAACAAAACAAATGCATAAAGGAATGTCATTGAAGGAGTGGAAGAAAAACTGTTGACGTAAGAAACTTTAGAAATGGAATCTATAAGACTAAAGGAAAGGGAACAACAAAAGGAAGTTCTGAATTTCAGTGACAAAAGTTGTTTCCTACAGGAAACAGATGAACAATTCTGGCATTACCACGTATGTGTACTGTAAATGAATAATTAAATATATGGATGGCAGATAGTAGGAGCTAGGTTTCTCATTGTTGGAATGGAAATCTATAGAGCAGCAAAGAGAGCAAATGGGAGTGATCTATCATATCATAGTGGATTAGAGTTGAAACATCAGGAAGAACTCATGTGTCGAATAAACACAGATGTCTGCTTAAGACTATTTACAGATGGGCACACAGGTCAATGCACAGAACAAAGCTATATCCAAACTGTCAGCTAAGAATGCCTAAAAGAAAGACACTGACAGCAAAGCTGTCACTCAGGTCTTTGTTTCTATACTATCTTCCCCTCTAAAATGAATTTAAGTTTTTTGAATAGCTGATTCTAAGACTGAGATAAGAAACACAGATGAGCACGGAGTATTTCATAGTGTTAGAAGGCAAAGAAGTCACAAATCAACTACAAAGTGAAATCAGAAACAAAACAGCACCATTGGGAGTGTTTCGTAGGAGAACAGGAACCAAATGAAGGGACTTCTTTTCAATGGCCATAGCTAGAACAACTTAAACAGATATAAATAGGATTCAGACTAAAAGATGAATACCTACTAGTCCATACTGCTCAAATAAATTAACAAATGAGATAAAAAAGTATAGACAACTTAAATAACACTAACAACCAATTTTCATATTGACATAGAACATTACAATACAACAGTACAATATACAATCTTTTCAATGACAGAAAAATATGCCTTAACTAAGTTTTTCTTTCTTCCTCTCCTCTCTCCCTCCCTCCTTCCTTCCTTCCTTTCTTATGTACACAGTGTTCAGCCTCCATGTATGCCTGCAGGCC
>LOEQ01002053.1:77025-92762 GCA_001685075.1 Bramus lutescens | reverse complement strand
AAAAAAGGAAAGAAATAGGTAATATGAACAAGTCTCAATCTACCAAAGAAATTGAATCAATAATAACCTTCCAAAACAGAAAGTACCAGTTCCAGACAGGTTCACGTGGTAAATTCAACCAGACATTTCACAAAAAATTATACCCATTCTTCACAAGCTTTTCCAGTAGAGAGAAGTGCAAAGAATACAATTCAGTTCATTCTGAAGCCAGCATTTCCTAATACCCAAATTAGGAAAAACACAAAAATGAAAACCACAGACTATTATCTTTCAGGAACAAATGCAAAGTTACCAATAAACTATTAACAACTTGATCTAGCAATGCTTAAAAAAAGAACTGTACTACTTATCTCAGGAATGCAAGCTAGTTCAACACTTGAAGAAAATCAACAAAACAGGTATAGTAGCAGAAATGTTCTACATGGTACTATAAGTGTGTTTAATGTGTATCATCAGTAATAAATGCAAAACTACTGCTTGGGTAGAATTATGACAGATAGGTTTACCAACTGCAACAATGTACCATATGATAGGGAATACTGACAACAGAATCTCTTCGTGTGTGGGGACAGAGAGTATGAGTTTTGCTATCAGCCTAAAACTAATCTAAAAAATAAGGATCACTTAAAAAAGACTAAGAAGTATGAGAAAGAAGGTCCTAGGTTTGAACCCCAGTGTCTTGTCTGTTTCTCTCTCATACCACCCCCCAAATAAAAGTTCCTATAAAACCAATCTTACTAGAATTATACCTGTTTATAAGATATTTAATACTATGGGCTAAAGAGATGGCTTAGCAGTTAAGATCTCATCGCGCTCTCCTAGGACTAGAGTTCAGTTCACAACACTCGACAACATTTGTAATCACTTATAACTCCAGCCACAGCAGGAATCCAATATCTTGGGCCTCCATGGGCACCTGTACTCACATGCACATACTTAAAACATAATTTAAAATAAAAAAGAGATACTAATACTAAATTGAACTGTAAAGAATTTATTCAGTTACTTTCAAATTAACAAATCTTTACTACTCAAAAGAGCAAAGCAAATAGGACTTAGAATTTTCAGATGTATAAGATTTGACAATATAACTGATGTCAAGTTGGATCTGCATGTACAACCAGTGCAGCTTCTCAACAGATGAGTAAGTATAGTCTATATTCAACCATGGACTGGGCTTTCATGCCAATTCTTCTATATATTTTCTGCCACGGTTTGCAGAAAGATGATGATGCAAACATTTATGAAGTACTAGGCATGTTATAAATACTAAAGTTAAATATAAATATTAAAGTTCACAGACCCAGGAAGGTAGAAAAGACCATGTGGTATCTTCAATAAAAGCCACTTGAGTAAAGAAGATTTAATCCGAAACTGTCAGAAATCTAGAGATAATCAGAGATAATAATCTCAGAGAGCAGCAGCCAGTAGTAATTACTTCCCCGTACTCACGTTTACAGTTATGTACAGGGTCTAGACGAGCTAAATTTATTTTTATGTAATGGAAATACAGGTCAGAGATACGTTGAAATTCTACAAAGTTCTAGGATAGGAGGGCTATTTCAAAAACCACTTAAAACAAAACAAAATGAAACAAACCAGGGATATATATAAGAAAAACAAAAGTTTTTCTTTATGAATGTCTAGTTCCCTGTAAACCCTTTATTCTTGGTGGTATCTTCTAAAGTGACAGTTATTCAGATGAGCCCCTTCCCTAAAGATGAAATTTAAATCAGAATCCCTCTCAGGTTATTGACATCTAATCAAACACTCAGTAAATCATGAACAAAAAGATAAAAGTACAAGACTGTATCAGTCTTAATGAGTTTGATATCCATCTGTTTCACTACTTAATGTCCCCTTTTATTGTTCAAAGACAAACAAAAGTCAGACTTAGGATAACAGTACCAAAGGATTAGGAAATCCAAGAAGTGATCTTCGAATGACTTCCTAGCTTGCCTATCATTCTAAGTTTGCTCCATTTCCATTAACACTGTGTTAAGAGGTTCTGTTGTAAACACTGCAACAATGAACTATGGGGTACCAGAGCAATCCTTTCAGCAAAGGTAGGGCTGACCTTCACGGTACAGGTCTAGAATAAAGTATAGGCTAAGTCAAATGAGGTCTTCTGTCCCTCTCCTAGGAAGGGACAACGTGAGTCGGTGCCAACCCAATTGTAAATATATATCTCTCTTAACCAGAAGCAAATAAATCAGCTGTTATACTATGTATAAAAGTTCATATTCTAGATGGAGTTGAGACTGACTACACAAAGCCGTTTGAGTCTTAATATGTAAAATCAATTTCAAAATGAAGCAAAAATCCCTCACATTTTTCTTTCCTTTGAATTTCAACAGGGAAAATTAACAGGAATCTCACAAGGCAAGAAAACCGTTTGATCTGATTCTTGGGCATGGTAAGTGTGGTGTAACTGTTTTGTTCAAGATCAAAGCATTCTACCTTGCATGGAAGCTTCTTTTTAAAAAAAAAAAAAGATTTATTTATTTATTATGTATACAACATTCTGCCGGCATGTATGCCCACACGCCAGAAGAGGGCACCAGATCTCATTACAGATGGTTTTGTGAGCCACCATATGGTTGCTGGGAATTGAACTCAGGACCTCTGGAAGAGCAGCTAGTGCTCTTAACCGATGAGCCATCTCTCCAGCCCACGTGGAAGCTTCTTAAGCAGGAAGGTAAACAACTCAAAATAGCTTCAGGAAGTCCCTAAAACTGACCAGATCCACCAGCCCTCCTTGCCAGAGTAAACAATAAAAGCTGAGATTCCCTCAAACAAAGCTAAGATATAAAAAAAAATGACTGCCAAACTAGTCAAGCTACAAAGAAAACTCTGAGACCAGACCAGGTGTCTAAAAGAAGCAAAAACCCAGTTGAGCTGTCTGGAAGAGGTTTAGAGCAACTTGGACAGCCTGTTGAATTGCCTGCAGACTGTCCAGTGTGCTCTGGGCTCCCAGCCTTTATGAGCTGGGGTGTAGCAAGAATCATAAAAACCCAGAGACAGACATTGGAGTTCAAGCTGAAGATCAGAAAAGCTAAGCAGCCAAGCCACTAGAGAGATCTTATCTCTACCAAGACTCAGACAAAGGGGAGGCCCTGCAATGCTTTCCACCAACCTCAGACTCCACACCCCACTGAACTGCTGTCTCTTCCCCTTTATATTCCTCTCTCTGCCCAGCCACACGCTCCTGTCTTCACCTCTCTAGTGCAGGGATTAAAGGTGTGTGATCCCAAGTGCTGGGATCACGTTTGTGTGAGCTCATTTCTTGTTCAGTCAGATTCAATCTTGTGAATCTCCAGACTTCTGGGATTAAAGGTGTGCGCCACTACTGCCTGGCCTGTATGACTGACTAGTATGGCTGCTTTGCCCTCTGATCTTCAGGCAAGCTTTATTTATTAAAACACAAATAACATAGTGTTGGTGATGCACCTATCTTTGAGCCATTTCTGCTCCTGTAAGTAACCCCAATACAACTCACTGGCTCACCACTATGTGGGCATTGGTGGTACTTATACTTTGGTCTGTCATAAGATTCCTATCTGTGATAAGTAGATGTTGTGTCTCTCCAGAAAAGAAAAAAATTGTCATACAACAGTAGAACAAAATGCTACTGGATAATCATCATATGACCAAAGATAACTAAAGCCATATGTGGGAGAAAACATTAGAACAGAGATCATGGATCAAAAGACACAAGTGCCTTTAAGAGATGTACAAGATCAAAGGAATGTTGCAAGGGCAAGGTGACATAATGAGTCAAAAACCCACTGTACACATTCTCCCACAGAAAGCAAGAAAGTTTATGAACTCTCTATGCATTAGTCAGATAATGCTGAACCCAAAATGTGAGAAATAGGAAAGGAACCTAGTATCTGTGGACGTGTTTTATTAAACTTTTTAAAACCTGTAATAACTTACCTGTGTGGCCATGGAGTGGGGAGTGTGGTCGTGGTAATGTAGGTGATGTGCTAGAGGTTACAATCAAGCTCTTGCGGTTACTTGTCCGGCAACTGCAATAAAAACAAAATGTCAGCTTTAACTCCGTCCAGGGCCTTGAGTAGTTGGTTATGGAGGCATGTGAGTAGCATGACTCTCTGGGTTGAACAAATTAGTGCTAATCTTCAGTGTTCAGCAATTACTATGTGAAACACTCAGACTTCATAATTCAGTGTGTTCTGCCTTGGAATAACTTTTGTCACTGCCCTGACTTTTGTCTTAATTAGCATTTTTCCAGTGTTAATTAAGTTTGCTTCCTGAGGAAACTGAAGAACATCTTCAAGGGCAACAATCTTATTCTAAACTGTAAACATAAATTTAGAAACATGTCAAAATATTATTTTATCATGCAGGGTGGTGGTGGCGCACACCTTTAATCCCATCACTCAGGAGGCAGAGGCAGGTGAATTTCTGTGAGTTCGAGGCCAGCCTGGTCTACAAGAGCTAGTTACAGGACAGGCTCGAAAGCTACAGAGAAACCCTGTGTCAAAAAACTAAAAAATAAATAAAATTATTTTATCTAGGTTGGTGTAGGGCACTTGCCAAGCACATGAAAGGCCCTGAGTTTGACCCTCAGCATAAATTAATAAACAAGCAAATACACAAAAGATCCATTTTATTTTGCAAATTCAGTGTTTCGTTATTAAAAATGAAGGCAATTAATAGTCTGTTAAATTATTATTTTTGGAATGGCTAATTGATGACATCCTAACTTAGGAGTTGGAAATTCAACAGAACAATTTCCTTACACAAGCTAACAACAGACGTTTCCTATGGTCAGAGAGATCCTCATCATGATTAAAAAGCCATTTTAAGCCACATTTGTTAACTAAAAAGAATTTATAGATGTATTTGAAAGTCAACCTATATTTTTAATGACACTAGAAAGAAACACTAAAAACATTGAGAAGAAGAAAGTAACAAAAAGGCATTAAGAACTCTGCTTCCTGTGCCAGCCTCAGGCCATCCACCTCCACTCACCAATGGCTGACAGGAACATCAAGTGAGGCAGAGCAAGATCAAGACCAGCATGGTCATCAATAAAGTAATAAACAAAACAAGAAGATGAAAATAATGGAAAAAATGAAAGCTGAAGATGGTGAAAATTATGTCATTTAAAAGCAGTCAGCAATCATGCAAGAGTCTTCAATGATCCCAGAGAACTAGTAAAGGTTAGAGGCTGCACAGAGATCTTCAGCAGAGACTAGGAAGTGAGAAAGACTTAGAAAAAGCTGATAGGTATAGAGAAGCACGAACAGTACTGGATCCGTGAGTTCCAAGTCTGCAACTTTTCTGCACAGGTTGTTGGCATTGCTTACCAATGAGTTCGCTGTAAAAATAAAAAGACATTTTTTTAACTCTCATTTTGCCACTGAGAGTAATCAATATAGATGGGTACTGAATAGACTACTTTTTACATACTAGGCACTGTTTCAGGTGCCAGGAAGGCAGTAAGGAATGAAGTCTATAACCTATAACTAGAATAAACACCCTATGGAAAAAGAGAAAACAGGAAAAAGAACGAGAAATAAGAGGTGAAGAAGAGAAAGAAGATTGTACTGGAAGTGGGAACAGTTGTATACACACAGGGAAGATTTGACTCCTGAGAGGAAATCCTGAGATCTGAACATTATAAAAGACAGAGACACAAGATCCCAGAGAATGGTAAGGGTGTAGAGAAAGAAAGTAATTGCTATGCTTAAATACTTGGGATGTCTCTTCCAAAAATTAATTCACATATCGCCCTCAAACAGTCAATCCTCTTTCTCTCATATGCCAACTCTGTTTTTCATTGGACAAATGATAGAGTCAACAGAAACACTCAACATGGTTGAATACTTCCTTTGCTGTGCAGAAGCTTTTCAGTTTGGTGGATTCCTATTCCTTATTTTGCTTTTGCTCTGATACTTAAAAAAAAAACCCACAGGCAGAACTAAGAGGATCACAAGTTATAGGCAACCTGGGCTACATTACAAGGCTCTAGTGAGATGGCACAGTGCTTTTAAGAGCACTTGCTGTCTGTCCTTCCAGAGTTTCTGAGTTCAGTTCCCAGCACTCACATCATGTGGTTCTTAACTGCCTGGAACTCTAGCTCCAAATGAAATCAAATGCCTTCTCTGGGGCCCCTGAAGGGACCTGTGCACCTGTGGCATTATAGACACATAAATTTGTGTGTAGGGCGAACTTTTATCAAAAATAAATTAAACCAAACACACAAACAATTACTCAAATAAAGCTCCTTAGGACAAAGGCAAGTGATAACAGATGCAAATCTGGATGACTACAAAAAGAAGCCATTAGGAATATACATACATACCAATCTCCTGCTCCTCTTAGAATACTTTTAATGATCGTTTTTAAGGAATTTTGATTATCTTGGGATTCATACCATCAGAGGTAGAGAGAAGAAATAGAGGTATGCTGCTTCAAAGCTCTTACATTAAATATGACATAGTATGAGGGTAAACTACATCAAAGTTCACTTTTATTATACTATAAATTAATGCAACATATTTAAAAAAAAGAAAAAAGAAAAAGAAAAGAGAGTTGGATGAGATGCCTCGGTGGATAAAAGTGTTTGCTGCCATACCTAACAAGATAACCTGAATTAAACCCCTGGGTTTAATAGGCAAAGGAAAGAACTGACTCTTATAAGTTGTCCTCTGACCTCCACATGTATGATACGACACAAATATGCCTGTGCTCACACACAATAGCAAATGCAATTAGAAATATTTTAAATCAAAAGTTGCCCACAAAGGAAATAAAATGGACTCACAAAAGAAGTACAGTGTGTCTAAGTGTCTAAACAGAAAGAAAATGTAAGACAATAGATAGTAATACTAATCTAAGCTAAACCAAATAACTGCATTAAGTATCAGTGTTCTAAATAATGTATTTATTATCAATTAAGCAGAGATTATCAGAATGGATGAAACAGCAGAACTCAACAATACGTTATTATTTGTGATAGCCAAAAAAAACCAAAAACCCATACCCACTGATGTCTGAATGATAAACCACAGTTCACAAATCATTTTACTCAATGGAAGATTACTCAGCAAGAAAGGAATTGTTGACTCAAACAACAGATGAACCTTAAAAAAAAACAAAATCACTGCTTCAAGACTGCTACAACTGACATTTCCTTTGCTTATAATGTTTTCCCCAGAGAACACCTGAGCTTGGCCCCTTACTTCCTTCGGGTCTTTGTTCAATACATTCTTAATGTATTTCCCCCTAAGCCAGCCAGTGGTCTCAACTTTCCTAATGCTGCGACCCTTTAATATCTCATATTTTGGTGAACCCCCAGCCATAAAATTAGTTTGTTGGTACTTCATAACTGTAATTTTGCTACTGTTATGAATTGTAAAATAAATCTGTGTTTTCTAATGGTCTTAGGTGACCCCTATAAAAGGGTCATTTGGCCACAAAGGGGTCACAACCCACAGGTTGAAAACTACTGCCCTAAGCATTCCATTTAAAATTGTACCCCTCCCAAACTCTATGCTTCTTTCCTGATACAGTTTTCTCCATAGTACTTACCATATCACAACACTAGATATTTTACACTTCTATTTTGCTGTGTTTCCCAATTAGACTCTGAGACTCTGAAGGACAGTGACTTTTATGTTTGCTTTGCTTACTGCATGTTGCTAAAGGCCTAGAACAATATAAGGTAGGCTCTCAAATATTTACTAAATGAATAAATTGATGATTATGATTTGTTATAAGTACTAAAGACAATGTTTACCTATTACATGTAAATCAAATTATATCCAAACTTATGTATAAAAATGAAAATCCCATGAAACTTAAGGGATCCTTAACTGATTTGAACTACATCTGCTTCTTTAAACTTTAAAATATAATGCACCAAATATCATATTTCTAGGCCACACACCTTTTAACAAAGGTACACATAATCTTACTTGGCTGATCTGTTAACAGCTACAAGAGGGAGAAGAAAGGTCAGACATTCTAGAACTGACGCCACGATCAGCTGAGATCCAAAACAAGAAACGGGCTAACTTTTCCCTTTCAATAGGCTCTAGCTATTTCCTCAGGCTCAGAAGAGGATCTTTACTCTTTCATCTCAAGAAAGTAAGTACTTGGTGTCTGAGGAGTCAGATATACTAACTCGACTGCTGACAAGTAACCTAAAGTTCACTGAGCTGATGTTCTGCTGCTAACTACAAAACTCTGGCCAGTCAAGAAGGAGGCCTGTCATTTCATCTTACATGCCTCATTGTGGTCATCTCATGGACAGTGGTAGCAGGGTCTCAGGTACCCACACAGTCGCTGAAACATCACTAAATTGTGAAACAACACACTGTGGATAGGATGCTTGGTTTCAGATTCCTTAAACACACCGAATTTCCAATGCTAGAGGTCTAGCTCCTATTTGAGTGCTTGGCTAGTTCCTTAGGGTCAGGAAAACACCACTTCAGTTTCATTCAATGTAAACATGGTAGAGAACCAGGAGCAATTTCAGGCCAAGCATTTCCAGATACTGTTTCAAAGTATAACCAAGATGATGTCCTTGTTAAGACCAAGATACAAGCATAGAAGAAAAAAACACCTTTTTTTTGCCAATAAAGGGAGATAGTATTACTTAAACATCACATAGTAATAATTATCACTGATGCATTCTATTTCTCTTACACAGATTACTTCAATATTCTCTCTCTCATTTATCCTCTTTTCTACTTCTACTCTATACCACATAGTGACCTCTTTAAAGTATAAATTATATAACTTCACTCCTCCTCTTAAGATCTTCCAAAGGCTACTGATTCTAAATAGAAACAAGTAGCTGATAGGTACAATGTGTTAACTAATTGCTCCCTTTACCTAGAATGACCTTCCTTTTTTTAGCAATACATGGCAAAATCTCCTTACTCCTTTAAACTACTCAAATGCTATTTCCCCCATTTCCCTATATGATAATAGGATCTACTCTCCTTTATCTTTACTTCCTAGGAGTAGTTACCATCTTCTGACATACAAACAAACAAATTTGTTAAGAATTATGTCTATTTCTTCTCCTCTACAATAATCACCAAGAGATATCCCTGTCATGTAGAAACAGTGGCTCCAGCATGGTCAATTTTTCTATTTTCTTTTTCAAGACAAGTGTAGGCTTAATTAAGGAAGTCCACGAGAGCCCAGAATAAAGGATAACAAATATTTATTTGGGAAACACTCACAATAAAGGTAGAGAGCCACTGAGGTCCTCTGCTCTGTGGGCACTGGGAGCTACGAATAGAACTCAGACCACGAGACAAGAGAGCGAGCACACTTCATATCTGTCCACACATAGTTCCTTAGAACACACCCTGATGGGCATGTACCCAAAAGGTTATTGGCTGAATGAATTCCCACAACACTGCCCCTTTTTTGTCTAAACAAGAGGGTTCTAAACCTAATACAAACTAAATACAATAAGAACAATATCAAGTATTGTCTAGGAGAAAGAAAACGCAAAAAAATACAGAAAAAACGGAACTTCAACCAACATGAACATCAAGCAAGAAACACGTGCTAAATGCCCAGTCTAAGCTAATTAGCAAATATCAGAGATTATTTCAATAACTGTCTTATCCTGAGGAGTCTAAGTCTCATACCACAAATGTCTTAGCTACGTTATGAAAGCAAAGTAGCTATGATCATCTAGTTTTAACCCCATCAAAGACCCAAGAAGGAAATCAATATTACCTGAGCAAGCAGGAATTGCAAGTGACTTCCAAAAGATGTAAGAAATGACAGAGACAGCTGACTACCTTAACAATCACCCAAAGTCTCTTTTGCAATGCTGGGGCAACCAACTTTGGCTAAGGCCTAGAGAAAGACCATTTTCAGAAACATGAAATTTAAAAGACTGTCCTACCCTGTCTTCGCAAGGTTCAGCAGTTATTTTTGTTTGTATCCTACTTGTCCAGTTTGGACAGCATGCATACTGTCAGTAGCTGAGGCAAGGGTAGTTCTTTGCCCAAAGGCTGGTTTTGCCAATATGAGCTCCAGGTGGAGTGTCTTTGGTGCACAACATTCTCTTGTGAACAGATCGGTACTGCCAGAATCATGTTTCACATCGACAGAACCCTGAGTTATATGTATGTGGAGTACATCTCTGTGCATCTAGAGAACCTGGATAACATAACTAAAAATATGACAAATGTGGCTGACTACTAACCTGTAATTCTTAATTCTTGTATAGCTTAAAGACTAAAGCTTCACATTATAAAATATGAACACTCTTTAAACAGATGTCCAGCAATGACCTCAAATTTTAAATATATGTATGTATGTATATATACATATATATACACCTTCATCAAAGGTAGAAATGTATAGTGCAATATGACAAATATATTCTAAAATTACATCAATATACAAAATATCTTAAGCAGAGGTAAAAACATACATAAAATATGACAAAATAACTTTACATGTGTGTACAAATATTATAAATATTAAAAACAGAAATAGGAGCATGCTCAATATAACAAACATAATTTTAATTTGTATCCACATACAAACTATCTTAGACAGGAATAAAGATAATTTTACATATGTATCAATATACAAGAATCTATACCAATATAAACTGTTTATAACTAATGTTCACAAGTAGATACACTAATCTATTATCCCATCCTATCCATTCCTCTTTTGTTTTCTTTTCCAAAGAGAGATTCCTGATCCTACTTCATATTCAACCCCCAATCTTATACGACTTATAACCAACCCCTAACAGATGATAATTATTCTCAGCCCTTAAGAGCAGTGCATGCTCTTCTAGAGGTCTGAGTTCAATTCCCAACAACCTCATGGTGGCTAAGTTCTGTCCCACATTGGGTGCCAAATGTATGCTTAATTAAGGAAGTCCACTAGAACCTGGGATAAAGGATAATAAATATTTATTTGGGGAAAAACTCACAGTAAGAGTAGAGCACAACCATGGTCCTCTGCTCTATGGGCACTGGGAACTGCGAATAGAACTCAGACCACCAGCCAAGAGAGCAAGCACGCTTCCCATCTCTGCTTAAAAGTCTGCACATAGTAACTTGGATACTGGTACACAAAAGGCTATTGGCTAAATAAATCCCCACAACTGACAGGGTTTCTATGTGTAGCTCTGGCTGTCCTCAAACTCAGAGATCTGTCTGCCTCTGCCACCTGTTAATTTTTCTAATCATAAACAAATTAATGTATATTCATAACAACAGGTAGCCAGAGTCCTCCCCACTCAATAGGCTACCAATCAGAGAATTGCAGAGGGAAGGGCTTTACTATAGGCCCTAAATACCTTTGCTCCAAGGCTTGTGACATCTCTCCTTGAATTAAGCTGTCCATTAGAAATTCTTATTTTAACAAAACTGAGGTTAAATAGCCTTTTCATCCTCTTTTTAACAGGGACTGGAAGTATGACTAAGCAGTTAAGAGTGCTAACTGCTTTTGCAGAGGACAACATTTGGTTCCCAGCACCTGTATCAGGTATCTTCAGCTCCAGGGGATCTTCCTTGCAGTAATGCCTTCTGTAGGCATCCTCATATCCATGTACACCCCATCCTCTCCCCAACACATATATGATAGAAGGATATTTTTTTAAAGTAGGGAACTGTCTGAAAAGGAGGGAGAGAAGACATAAAATATTATATACAAATTGACATAGAAACAGCATATATAATTATGTATAATAATCCTAACTGGATACAATTTGAATGCCGATCAACTGGTGACTAAACAAAAATACTATCTATTCAAAAAGGGAATGATGTTCAACATGATTAAACTGTAAAATCATGTAACTCAAATGAATGAAGCCAGAATCAAAGCACTGCAACAATCACACATATGTGAAATGTTCAAACTGAGTGTGGTAGTACCTGTCTTCAATCCCAGCTTAGATTGTATGGTGAGCTCCAGGCCAGCAAAGACTAAATAGTGAAATCCAGCCTCAAAATGAAATATCAGGTCAGCTGTTGACTATGGGTAAGACTAACACAAAGATTAAATACAAATGGGTAACAGAAAACTTCCCAAGAAAAGGAAACATTCTACACTTAGACCACGGTGACAACTGCTTATTTCTCTAAATGTAAAAACTGCCAGATCTCTTATAATTGGTGAGCTATATAATATGCAAATTACATCTTAAAAACTCGAATCTTTCAAGCCCTGTACCACTGGGTCACATCCCTACTTACTTGTAGTAAATTCAGTGGACTTCTGAATTCTTGCCCCTCCCATTCCTTCTCTAATAAGTCAGTTTAGAAACTATTAGAAACCTGTGATGGTCATGTGAATAAGGGTAGGTGGTGGGGTACTTGGGAAGAATTGACAGAGATGTTGAGATGTTAATAAATTAAAATGTAATTTAAAAAAACTGTTTAAGGGGATTTTTAAAAAGTAACTACACTGAAAATAAGCAGCTATTACCTTATTAATATCATCAAGGTTAACTTAATAATGGTATAAAAATGAAGCCTGTGTCACTTTAGTGGATGACATTCCTACTGAATCTAATTCTAACGAAGCATAAAACAAGCATGAATAGATGAATGTTCTATCAAATACTTGGTTGTTGTGGGTTTTTTGTTTGTTTGTTGTTTTTGTTTTTGAAGACATAGTGTCTCTATGTAGCCCTGGCTGTCCTGGAACTCACTCTGTATACCAGGTTAGCCTTGAATACACAGAGACCCACCTGCTTCTGCTGTCAAGTTCTGGGATTGAAGACATGCTTGGTTGTGGTTCTCTAAACTATCAAGGACATAAACATTGAGAAAGCAAAGTTGTTCCAGATAAGAGAATATAGAGCTAAAATTCTAACACACGGTCATGGATCAGATTTTTAACACTGTATATTTCTAAGGTGCAATATGATGTTTTGATATATGCATAAAACTGTGAAATAAGTCCTTATGCATACTAAGCAACTGTTCTATCATGGAACTGGGTTAAACCCCCAACCTTCTAAATGATAAGTCATGGGAAGGCCTTATCTGGACCTGACATCAAACTTGCTATGTAACTGGGGATGATCTTAAACTCCTTTCTGATCTTCTTGTCTCTACCTTCTGAGTTCCAGACTGGCACCGTACCTGTTTTGTGCAGTGCTGAAAATTCAATGCAGGACTTATAATTCATACTAGCTGCAATGGTTTGAATGAGACTAGCCTGAATAGTCTCATTATATTGAGTCCCCAGTGAGTAGAATCGTTTGAGAAGGATCAGGAGGTATGACCTTATCAGAGTAGGTGCATCACTGGGGATGGGTTTTGAGGTTTCAAAAGCTGAAGCCCAGTTAGCTATCTTTCTGCCTCTTGCAGATGTGGATTCTCAGCTATCACTCCAGTGCTATGCCTGCTTACCTCCTGCCATGCTCCCCACTATGATGGTAATGCACTCTTAACATTCTGGAACTGCAAGCCTCTTATATGTTCCTTGGACTTGGTGCTTTGTTATAGCAGAAGTAACTAATATACTAGCTAGGTACTCTACCAACTGACAGCCTTGTCTCTATTTTCAGTTTTCATAGGGTTTGTTTTAATTAGTTTCCTGAGGGAACTAATGTTTCCCTCTAAAAAAAAAAAAACATGTTTTTTTAATGGACAGTTATGAACCATCATATTAATACTTGGAATCAACTCAGGTCCTCTGGAAGAGCAAGCAGTCAATGCTCTTAACTACTAAGTCATCTCTCTAGCACAAAACTAGTATTTTCCAAAATAGCTGATCCAACCAAACATTCCCAACAACAGTATACACCAGACTTCTCTTGGTTCTACATTATTTTCTATCTTTTTTTGTTTTTCCCTGGAAGTCTTGATTTAATAAAGACTTAAGAAAACAGGTTCCAGACAGCAGGCCTGAAATTATAGTATCAATTTTAGAAAACAAAGATTAATACTATTATATGAGTTATTTTTCTAGAAGATGTGTTGAAATACCAACTCATGCCAGGCAATGGTGGAACACACCTTTAAACCCAGCACTTGAGAAGCAGGTAGATTTTTTTGTGTGTGTGGGTTAAAGGCCAGTCCTGGTCTACAGAGTGAGTTCCAGACAGTCAGGTCTACACAGAGAAGCCCAGTCTGGAGAAAACAAACAAACAACAAAAAAATATCAGCTCATTTACAAAAATCCACTATGACAATTGTGTTAATCAGGCCCATAAAGAATATAGGGGTATAACAAGTCTCTAACTCAGAGCTCCTCTTTGGAGCTACAATTAAATGAGACTGCCATTTACAGTCAAGAAAGTAACTACTGAAAATTACGCATGATTAGAAAAAACTTTGTCCTGCCTGACAAAAGATTATCTTTGAGATAGTTAATTTAAAATAAAATCCGTTTTACAGTAACAGTGAAACATCAAAAATAAAAGCAAAAATTACAAAGTTAAGACTTAGTTTAATGGATGCATTCAAGACAATCAACAAGGAGCCAAGCTCAGAGCAATAGAATTCATGAACGTAAGGAGGACAAGGATGGGAGAACAGAGCCTTTGCGTGCTGAAGACACTAGGAGAGGAAGTAATGCCTCCATAACGGTATACAATTTCTAAACCCACTGTGCCAAAGAATTGTCCTCTCCTTCTCCATCCTCTTTTCATCATCTTGATCGTCTCTAGCTGGATTATCTCAACCTTCATTATCATCCAATAGGGCTTCCTCCTCAGCAGTAGTCACCTGAATCTGCTGCCTGGGATGGGACTCCACCTTCGCAGCAGGCTCATCTTTCTTCAGGAAGCTGCTGCTCCGGTCCTCTGCAACTTACCACTCTTCATCACCATTGCTTGTTGGTTCTTATCAAGGAATATTTCATTTTATTTAGATTTATTTTATGCATGTGTTTTTCATGTGTGTAAATGTGTAGCATTTGTGTGTCTGGTGCCTGTGGAGGTCAGAAGATGTATTAAACTCCTGAGGACTGGAATGACTGAGGTTGTAAGCCACTATGCAGGTGCTAGGAACTGAACCCCGTGTACTCTGCAAGAGTAGCAAGTGTTCTTAACCACTGAGCCATTACTCTACGCCCCTTGTTATTTCCTTTATAAAGTGTTTTCCAGTTTATCCAGGTAAGGTTCTTAATTATATAATTTTCTCTTGTAATTAGAATAGGCTTTTTTTCTGTGCCATACAATACTCTTGGTGGGGCAGGGGGCAGTTTTTGAGACAGGTTTTCTCTGTATAACAGCTGTGATTGTCCTGTAGACCAGGTATCACAATCAGAGATCCACCCTCCTCTGTCTCCGCAGTGCTGGGTTTAAGGGCATGCACCACCACTACCCAGCCATGAAGTTTTTTCATTTAACACAATCCTACTTATCTATTTTTGTTCTCATTTCCTTTATTTTTTGGGTAATCAGATCTTTGTGCTGTAAGACATTACATGGACAGGAGTCGAAAAATGAATTAAAGTTATGAGCCAGGTGGTGGTAGTTATAAATTTACAGGCTTAAATGTAAATATATCATGGTTATAAAATGTCCATAGGAAGTATATTTAATTCAGGAACTGTTCCTTGAATGCATGCACTAGGGTCTAAGGGGGAGAAGGAGGTCTAAACTTCTTCTGTAAAACTTTGGGTGACTGTCCAGGCAGCGAGATGTCTTTGTCATTTCTAGAGTTTTGGAAGTTGCTTATTTCTTGTTTACTTACGTAGCATTATATCCTTCTGGAGTCTTTGATGGAATTAAAGAATAAATAGATAAT
>LOEQ01002053.1:45865-63452 GCA_001685075.1 Bramus lutescens | reverse complement strand
ACATGGGAAGTAGAAAAAGACAAGCTCTCCTGAGTAAATTGGAAGCATGGGGACTTTGGGGGAGGGTTGAAGGAGATGGGAGAGGCAGGGAGGGGAGTAGAGAAAATGTAGAGCTCAATAAAAATCAATTTAAAAAAAAGAAATGGGATAATTTAAAATATAAGAGCTAGCTAGAAACACGCCTGAACCAAACAGTGTTGTAATTAATATAGTTTTGTATAATTATTTGGGTCGGGGTGGCCAGAAAACAAAAGAACAGTCTCTGTCAACACTTTCTGGCACTTCATAAACATGTTGCATGTACTATATACATGCAGGCAAAACACATACATAAAATCAAGTCTTTAAAAAGAAATACAGCCTTGAGACAGAATTTATCTAAACTTAACTCAAGATGCTTAATAACAATTTTTAAAATTACACATCTCAGAACAAAATCATAATTACTGAAGCAACATTACATACTATTAAGTGATCCTTAGAAAGGAAAAGAAGGTGTCATTACCTTCTTTTCAAAGATAGGGAACAAAGATTTAGTAAAAAAGAAATGATCTGTCTAAGTTTACAAAGTCTATTCTGTGATACAGTCAAGACTGAATCTCAGTTCTGAATCATAGCCAGAATTCCTTTAAACTCTAATGAGTTTTTATAAAAAAAAAGTTTTTAAAAAGTTGAGGAAACAACTTAATCACAAGGGTATTAACACAAATAAAATACTTAAAT
This sequence comes from Bramus lutescens, assembly GCA_001685075.1. Lineage (NCBI taxonomy): Eukaryota > Metazoa > Chordata > Mammalia > Rodentia > Cricetidae > Bramus > Bramus lutescens. The sequence continues at coordinate 62,729 of LOEQ01002053.1, read as the reverse complement.
AATAGTAACAAAATTACCTGTTTCATACTTTAAAAGAAACAAGTGAATGGGGAAAGTGGGGGTAAGCAACAGATAGGGACAAACTAAGCATGCTCGCTAACATCACCCACAGGTGTCAAATAGAAGTCCTTGAAATAGCCCAAGAAGGTGAATAAGGGAGACAAGGTTTTCAAGTGGAAACAAAGAGGAGCAGAAGACATTTGAGGAGCTAAAAGCCAAGGTCATGGGAAAGGATCCCAAGGTCACAAATAGAATTAAGAAATCTGGCAAAAATTAAGTTGTTCCTTGTGACGGTGACTCTCTTCTACTCCTATTTAAACATAAGCATTCTCTGCCACCAACATCTTTTACCACCTACAGGTAGAATGTAGGGTTGCCATACAGCCTGTTTTACGTTAATAAACTTTTGCTTAAAAATAAAAAAAATCAGCTGGGCTGTGGCACACGCCTTTAATTCCAGCTTTGGAGCCTGTCCTGGAACTAGCTCTTGTAGATCAGGCTGGCCTCGAACTCACAGAGATCTGCCTGCCTCTGCCTCCCCAAAGCTGGAATTAAAGGCATTTGCCACCACCGCCAGGTAAGACAGCAACATTTAAAGGTCAGCAAACAATTCAAAAGGTAAAGAAAGGCATTTGCCATAGACCCTGATAACCTGAGTTCAAGCTTCAGAATCCACATGATGTAGAGAATGGTTCCTGCTAGTTGTCTTCTGATTGTACATGTCATAGCATAAGCAGATTCATCCACAAATACACCAAATCTCTTTTGTGTACTTAAAAACAAGCAATACCACGGTATCGACCTCATATAAAATAGCTCATGTTTCCATAAGAAGAAGTTTCAAAGCCATTGTTTATCATAGTTCTATTCCTTTAATAGTTACCAAAATTGTATGTGTACACGTGAGTGCTCTCACAGGTGTGTATGTATAGGCATGCATGTTTGTGTAAGTGTGAACACACATGTAATAACATGTGTGGAGATAAAGAGGGCAACTTCCGGTTTTTAAACAATGCCTCTTTGTTGTTTACTGCTGTACATGATCAGCTAGCCAGTCCTTATTTTTCTAGAAATTCTCTTACCTTCACCTCCCATCTCCCCAGAAGAGCACTGATGATAGACAGACAGACAGACAGACAGACAGACAGACAGACAGACAGACAGAGAGATAGAGAGATAGATAGAGAGATATCTGTACCAATCCCAGTTTTAGGTGGATTTGGGGGATTTGACACCAGGTTTTCATGCTTGTACAGCAAGCACACTGTCCACTAAGACATATCCTTAGCCTGGTGTTTTCCAAATTTTGACCCTTACTCAAATTACAGTGGATGTTGGTATGAGTGTAAATTACATAAAGTTGAATCAAATAACAAATGATGAGCCTTAGCACAGAAATTCTAATTCAGTAAATTCACATTCTACTTTTCCTTCCTCTGTATCACCAGAGGGGGAACCTCATGCATGAGCCTCGTCCAAGCTAAACATACATTCTACTGCCACTGAGTTAGTTCTACAAAAACCAAACTGTGCTTTTAAATACACATTCTAGATTCTAATTAACCAAATCAGCAAAGAGTCACCAAAAATTCTTAAGAAAAAAGTACCAAACGAAACATAAAAAATTAAAATCTAAGGACAAAAACTACTTTCCAATTTCCACTAACCATAAATACAAAATAAAATAAAGAGAATGAGAACTTGCTTTAATCTACTCTCTTAATGTGGCAACCTTTACTCCAACTTTTCAGAAGAACCATTCCCCTCACCACATTCAAGTTGTGGAATATGGACACAAAGAATTTCAGATTTAACATCCCAAAATTAGAATGTAATTGGGATGGATACGTGACAGCACTTCTATCAAACTGTTACGTAAAATTTGGGCCAGAGAAGGGAACTTGGCACAAGGAGATTACTGAAGAAGTCTCTGACCTAATGAGAAACATAAGCAGAAAACAAAAATAATTTTTTTAAATGGAAATAAATGTTTTGCCTGCATATATGTCTACTACCACACGTATGCCTGAGTGTGTCCGTTGCCCATGGAGCTCAGAAGAGGGCATCAGATCTACTGGAACTGGAGTTATAGATGGCTGTAAGTCACCATGTGAGTGCTGGGAACTAAACACAGGTCCTCTGCTCTAAAACAGTCAGCCATCTATCTTTCTAGCACCCAGAAAACAAGACTCTTGAATGAGATTTCTACAATAAATATTAACAATAGGTTCTTCAGACAGTTTCCAAACAGGAGATCATCATAGACAAAATCATAATGCCAAGGGCCATCTACTTACAAGCTGCCTCTCCTTGGAAGGCTCAATTCCTTCTGAAAAACAAAACACATAAAACAAGTTAGACAAAAAAGGCACCCATTTGAATCCTGTGAACCTGCCTCAATGGCCTAAGAAATATATAGCAATATCTTAATAATAGCACACTTAAATGTTTCTATGTGGTAGTCTCTTCCTTTGCCTCTAAAATTTGATGAAAGTTGGGCATGATGGTGCAAACCTTAACCTCAGCACTCAGAAGGCTGAGACACGCAGATCTCTAAGTTCCAAGCAAGTCTGATCTATATACTTATTTCTAAGACAGTCAGGGATACACAAGGTTATGATCATTAACTTATCTATATCAAAAATATTCCTTTATTACCAATGTTTTACTTTAAGAGACTTTATTGTTATGCTATAATACAAATAGCAATAGATGACAATATATAACACACAAATGTGAGCTTAAAAATTTCAAAGGCGCCAGGCAGTGGTAGCGCACGCCCCAGCACTCAGGAGGCAGAGGCAGGCAGAACTCTGTAAGTTTGAGGCCAGCCTGATCTACAAGAGCTAGTTCCAGGACAGGCTCCAAAGCTACAGAGAAATCTTGTCTCAAAAAACAAACAAAATTTCAAAGGTTCTCTGTTTCAACTTAATTGCTAATGCTTAAAATGTGGTGCTTTGAAAGTGTATATTAAATAATTTGATTGTTAAAACCTATCTTTATTAGATAAAACACCCCAACTTTCTTCTTATTACTCATTTCCTATACATTACATTCTTTGAAAATGTTATAATTATTTATTTTATGTCTTAATTACTATCAGTTACCATATTCTTTGGTTTTTGTAATTTTTCATATTGTTTTCAAAAAAGCTTTTGCAAAGTTTATATAATAGGCACGAAAACTATAAAAATAAAATGATAACAGTCAACATGAGCTCTTCATTCTTTCCTCTTAAAAAGAAAATCTCATAGATTGATTATAATGTTTCCTACTAAATCCAATCACCCTCCTAGTGTGGATTCTAGGGACTCTTTGTACCAGTCTTTAATAGGTGATGAATTACAAAGGATTCATATCATTAGCATCAAGAATATAAAACAAGAGAGTAGTATGCTTTAAAATATTTTAGTCAAACATTATAATATATAGAATACAAAACAAAAGATGATTATAAAACTAAAGAGATAGTTTAGTAAAGTACTTAGCATGCAATGAGAACCTAGCTTCTCCAGGGACAATATAAAAAGCCAGATGATTAATAATTTATTATTAAAAGAGCTGGTTATCTCAGCCTCAGTACTATAGACAGATCTCTGGGGCTTGCTGGTCTGCCAGCTTTATCTGATAGGGGAGTCCCAGTTCCCAGTGAGAGAACCTACCCCAAAAACAAGGTGGATCATTCTGAGAAGTGACATCTCCATATTGATGCTCACTCTCATCCACATATGAAACCATATACATCTAACTTAAAACATGTAAGGTAAAAACTATGCGTCTGTAATACATAAAAATACACCTATATTAAGAATAATTCTAGTTAAGGTTTTATATACACCCTTAGAGTAATATCTGGGACTCCTATAACTTGCTTTAATGTTTAAAGTCCCAGTTCTTCCCAGTCCTCTTTTATAAAAATCCTCCCTAAAACTCAAGTTTTCTCCAATAAAGTGTAACTGGGTATATAAACCATACTCTAGGGCAGCCCCCAGGCCCAGGAGTAATCAGCCAACACAAAACTCCATGCTGGTTTTTTTTTTTGGTCTTATTAGTTTCTGTCTTGATTCTCCAGTTTGCTTTTTTGCTGTTTTTTGTTTTGTTTTGTCTTTTGTTTGTGAGAGAGAAAATGAGAACATGAGGTTGCCAGGGTAGGGAAAGGGAGAATCTGGAATAACCTAGAGAAAGGGAAAGAATATGATTAAAATATATTACATTAAAAATGTTTAAATAAAAAATTAAACTGTTTAAAAAAAATTCCTCCATATCCCCTGCAAGTCCAAGAATGGGTAAGTGGCATATCACGAAACTATTTCCTCACCTTGAATATTACTTTTGATTTCAAGCAGGGTCTCATTAAATTGTCCCTGATAAACTTGAACCCACTCTGACATAGACAGGCTTCAGATTTGCAATCCTCTGCCTTGATCTTCAAAATAGCTAGATTATAGACTTGAGTCATTAGAAGTAACTAGAACTATCTAGAACTATACTTCATTTGTTATATTTGTTTTGTTTTTGTTTTTGGAAACAGGGTTTCTTTGTGTAGCTTTGGAGCCTATCCTGCAACCAGAGCTAGGCTCGACCTCACAGAGGTCCACTTGCCCCTGCCTCCCGAGTGCTAGGATTAAAGATGTGTGCCACCACTGCCCAGCTTCAAATTTAAAAGATTCTTTACAGAAAAGAGAGCAAAGGAACAACCTGACCTTTACTGGCATTATGCAAATTGGAAAAATATTCATAATCTTTATATCTGACAGAGTTACTATCCAGAGTACATAATGAACTCAACAACAAAAACAAAACACCAAATGTTATTAGAATCTGAATTAAAATAAATACCACTTGAAAAAGATATGATAGTTGCTTTTGTCAACTTGATACAAACTGATACAGCATTACGTAGAAACAATCTCAATGAAGAACTGTCTAAATCAAGTTGATCTGTGGGAATGCCTGTGGAGAATTTTCTTGAGCCCATTAATCAATATGGGAAGAGTCAGCTCTCTGTGGTCTGTATCATTCCCTGAGTTTGGGTCCTGGACTATATAACAGTCGAAAAGTGAGCTAAGTAAAAACTACAGGTGAAGATGTAACTAACTTTTAAATTCCTGCCACTCTGGCTTCCAGACATTATTAACTATCCTGGAACTGTTACCTAAAATAAATCCTTTCTTCCTGAAGTTGCTTTTGGTCATGGTATTTTATCACAGCAGCATAAAACTAAAACAGAAGACTTACAAATGGACAACAAGTGCAGAGAAACTGGAATATTATTATCAGAGGCAAATAAAAACCATACTTTAGTCAATACATTACAAAAAAAATAATAGTTTCTAGTAAGGATATAGAGAAAGGTGAACACGTATATACTGTTCACATGAAAATAAATTAATACAGCCATTGGAAAACACTATGATGTTCCCTCTTAAAAAAAAAAACCTACCACATGATCCAGCAATCCCATTTGTAGGTACATAGTATCCAAAAGATACAAAAATCAGTATGTCAAAAAGGTATCTGCAGTCTGGCGAGAATGGCTTCAGCTGGTAAAAACACAAGCCCGACTACATAATTTCAATTCTGGAACTCATATAATAACCAACATATACATCAAACCTAAGTATCAGTAAATAGAGAATGAACAAAGAAAAAGCAGTATTACACACACACACACACACACACACACACACACAGACTACATATGAAGGAATACTACTCAGCTATGAAAAGATAAAATACTGTCATTTGTGGCAACATGAATGAATCAACAGATCATAATTGAAATAAACCAGATACTGAAACAGCAATTTCAAACATATAGAACCTAAAATGCAAAGTTCACCAAGTAAAGAGAACAGTGGTTACTAGTCGTTGGAAAGGAGAGGGGAAAGAGATTGAGGTAGAGAGCGTCAATGGATAAAGTTAGGAAAGGAGGAGTAATTGTTATGTTCAACAGAAATAGTAGTCAATAATATAAAACAGTATGCAGTCAACAATATTCTGTTTTATAATTCAAGATAGCTCTGAAAATATTTTTAAGATTTATTTTACTTTTATATGTGTGTGCATGATCACTCATAGGCATGTCTGAGAAGAGAGAATGCAGCATTGGACCCTGTGGAGCTAGAATTACAGGCAGCTATGAATTACCTGATTTGGGTACTGGAAACCAAACCCCAGTCTCTGAAAAAGCAACAATTGCTCTTATCCACTGAGCCACCTGAGGATTTTAATTTTTCTATTAAAAAGAAATGATACATGTTTACGTAATAGATAACCTAGAGTGATTGTTACATAATGCATAAATGAAGGGTTTTGGATTTTTTGTTTTTAACAGGGTCTTTCTATGTAACCCTGGCTGTCCTGGAACTCTTTCTGTAGACCAGAAATCCTCCTGCCTTTGCCTCCTGTGTGCTGGAATTAAATGCATGCACTGCATGCCTAGCTTATAATATGTAAATGTAACAAAACGTTTGGCTTCTTGTTTTGTTTTGTTTTTTCCAGATATGGTCTCACTAAATAGCTCTGGCTGTTCAGGAGCTCAATGAGCTTCTGCCTCCTGAGTGATGGGATTAAAGGTGTGTGACAATACACCAGGCACATTTGGTATTCTTTAAAGGTGCACGATTACAAACTACCAACTAAAAACTAAAATGTAAAATATTGTCAAATAATTTTGTTAGTTTATTAATAAAATATTAAATAATTATTGTAAGTTATATACTTTAAGACATATTCTCAATCTTTTCACTCAAATTGTTGCCGTGGAATTTTGTCTATTCAAATGTATGAGACATTCCTTCATATTATCTTTTGTATATGTAAGAAATCTATCCCCTAAGACCTGATCACATGCATAAGTCTGTTAATATACCTAGAATGTTTTGGCATATGGGAGATAGAAGTGCCATTATACAAATTTGTACAAGGATATCAATTAGCCCCAAGTGCTCCAATTTTTAAATGACATGCAGTATCAAACCTGTCATATGTGTAGGAGTATGGCTATCCCACTGGTCTGTCAGATATTGCTATACTACATGGTTCAACTGTTAATTTATATATAATCTGGCAATGAATTTTTAAAATTTTTCTTCTTTTTATTTTTGTGTTACCTGCATACATGTCTTTATGAGGGTGTCAGGTCCCCTGAAACTGAGGTTACAGATGGCTGCGAGTTGTTATGTGGGTGCTAGGAATTGAACCGAGGTCCTTTGAAAGATCAGCCAGTGTTCTCCAGACCCTGGCAATAAATTTTTAAGCTGATAATGTAATGTCTATCCTATGTCTTTATTATTAATCAAAATATAGGAGCTCTTCTTTTTTGTTCGTTTTTCAAGACAGGGTTTCTCTGTGTATCTCCTGCAGTCCAGGAACTCACTCAGTAGACCAGGTTGGCCTTGAAGTCACAGAGACCTGCCTGCCTCTGTGTCCCTGAGTGCTGAGATTAAAGGCGTGTGCCACCACCACCTGGCTGTAGGAGCTCCTCTTAAAGATTAGGTCTTCCAAGTAAACTGTCAAAATTATAAATCTACAAAGTTGTAGACTTACACTTAGACTAACACCATGCTCAATCAAGAGCTGACCATGAGAGAATTCATATATTTACAACAAAGAATGCTTAGCAAAGAACATAGTGTTATTTATGTTATCTTCAATATGTATAACATGATTGTTTTTTATTACTTCCGGCAGTGGGAAGGTCTGTGAATGCCACAAAGCACATGTGAAGGTCAGAGAACAAATTGCAGGAGTCGGTTCTCTCTTGCTACCATGCAAGACCTGGGACTGAACTAAGGCCATCATGTTCGGGGACAAGTGTCCCTATATGATAAGGCATCTCATTAGTACCTTTTAAGGTTTAAAAACTGTATTCCTCGATTTCTAATTTTTATCTATTTCATGTGTGAGAGTATTTTGCTTGCATGTCTGTGTACTACATATATACCTGGTGTCCACAGAGACCAGAGGAGGGCATCAAACCCATTAATAGTTACGATCTGCTATGTGGGTGCTGAGAACCAAACCTGGGTCCTCTGGAACGGTAGTTAGTGCTCTTAATTACTAAGCCATAACTCCAGCTCAACATTCATTGCTTTAATAAAATTCTTTTATTTTCCACATAAATATCATAGATTTTGTCAATTTCAAAATAGCGTATATATGCTGCAATTATAGTATCTTTTTACAAGTTATAATTAACAAGAGTAGCAATCCATTATACTACCAACAGTTCTTGCCTCGAAGAAACATTAAAAAACTCAAACAAAACAAAAAAAGCAACTGCCTAGAACGAAAATCAAAAAACTGTAAAGAGATAATATACACAAACACACATATAGATACATGTATGGATGTATATACATCCTTGTATTACATCTATAACCCAGATGGTAAAGATATTTTGCTGTATTTGCTTTATTATATATTTTACCATGTACCTATCTGTTTTTAATACAACCTAGAGTAGATTGTAGACTTCTATATCCATCAAAAGTAATTCATAAGCAAAACATTCAGTAAGTGCCCATGATTCTGTGTTGTGGCAATATACTAATAGAAAACTGAACAAATGTTAAGTGTGTCAATCAGTAACTTTGATCAAAGCACACACTTTGACAACTAAAATTTCTATTAAAACACAGAACAAGCCTATCAAATTAGAAAGTTATATCAAGCCCACTCTAGGTAAATAAACCTCCGAGCATTCCCCTGTTCAAAGAAAACACTATTTTTACTATATTTTTTTCTGCCTGCTTGAACATTCTATATAAATAGAACTATAAAACACCTCCTTTCTCTATAGACCTTACTATATAAAACCCAGCCTGACCTTGACCACATCGTCCTCACACCTCAGTTTCTCAATATATGAATTTTTTTATGTAGGTCTTTATTTTTCACTTAGCACAATATATTTAAAATTCATCTATGGTGCTGCATATAATAGTAACAGATTATAATGCTTTCTCTTGCTGATAAGACATTTGAGTTATTTCCAGTTTGGAACTGTTTAACAAGTATTTTCATAAATTATGGTTTGTCTTAGGAAAATACCTAAGAATGTGGAATATGTGAGGTTTTCATATGAGATTATAAGTATTTTTTAAAGGGACTGTATCATATAATACTCTCAATAACAATATATGAGTATTAAATGCTCCACATCCTAGCTAAAATCTGTTATACTTACATTAATAATGTAGGATTCTTGGTGGTAAAATATTTTATATTCAAGCCAATATATTAGATAGTCAATTACACTTTTCCTACTCAATTACATATAAAATGGTGTCTGATTGTGACTTTAATTGCATTTTCCTGATGGCTGATGGTGCACATGTAAAGTATACATGTAGAAGTACACTTATAAAATATCTTAAAAATCTGTCATGTCTGTAGTGATAGTTTCTTTGTGTTTTAACAAATAAAGCTTGCCTGAAGATGAGAGTGGAAAGCTAAACCACTAAAGGCCAGGAAGTGGTGGCACACATCTTTAATCCCAGGTGTTGGGAGACAGAGGCAGAGGGATCTCTGTTAGTTCAAGAACATCCTGGGCTACACGAGACTGAATCTGTCTAAAAGAGAAACAGAGCTCACACAAAGGTGATCCCAGCATTTGGGATCCCACACCTTTATTCTCAACACTAGGGTGGTAGAGATAGTAGTGGTATGGCTGGGTGGAAGGAGAAATATAAGACAGGAGGAGACAGGAGCTCAGTGAAGTCTGAGGATGCAGTCTGAAGCAGTCAGAGGACATGATCACCCTTTTGGTATGAGGATTCGGTAGAAGGAAAAGGTCACTCTAGTGGTTGGTTGCACTGCTTCTCTGATCTCTCAGATTTCACCCCTAATATCTGACTCTGGATTTTTATTAAGAACAATAAGAATTTGTGCTACACATGTTTCCTTTACTTTAAACCAAGACTGCCCTTTGTTTCTCAGCCATCCAGACTCAAATAATCACACAAAAACTTTATTAATTACAACAGTTTGGCTGATGGTTCAAGTGTATTTCTAGCTAGCTCTTACATCTTAAATTAACCCATTTCTATTATTTTATACTTTACCACGAGGATCATGGTCTGTTACCTCCATCTTGCTTCCTGGGCGGCAACATGGCACCTGCATGACGCCGCCTTCTTTCCTCCTCTATCTCTGCTTGGATATCCTGCCTAACTAAATTCTGTCCTGCCATAGGCCAAAGCAGCTTCTTATTAACCAATGGCAAGAAAACATTTACAGCAAACAGGGGAATCCCACATCACCTCCCCACTTCCAAGACATGGTTTCTCTGTGTAACAGCCCTACCTATTTTGGCATTTGCTTTGTAGACTAGGTTAGCTTTTAACTCAGAGATCTGCCTGCCTTTGCCTCCTGAGTACTGGAATTAAGAGTGTGCTTCACCATTGCCCAGACTGCCTCCTTTTCTTGGGTAGTAGATACAAGTCCTTTGTCATATGTCTTCCCATTATATTGTGAATCTAAGATTATTAATTCAGTCTTTATACCAGAATTCTAATGTAACTGTCTCTTGAATGCCATCACAGACTTCCCTAAAAGTGTGCTGTACTAACCTCCTAGGTGTTTCTCAATTCAATCAAGTGGTAATTAAGATTGAACATCATATAGTCAGGCATTGTGAGAGGCATATACTTGTAAGCCTAGCGCTCAAGAAATTGTGGCAGGAAGAATACAAGTCTGAAGCTAGTCTGGGCTACATAGAAGATTTAAGGCTGGATTAGACAACAAAACAAGGTTGGGAAAAGAAAAAGAAAGATCAAAAGGATTTTTTTTGTTTTGTCTTGTTTTTCGAGACAGAGATCCGCCTGCCTCTGCCTCCTGAGTGCTGGAATTAAAGGCGTGCACCACCACCGCCCGGCTCATAAAAAACTTATATTAAATTAATAAAGCTTCCCTCTACTATTAATTTGCTGAGAAATGCTTATTATTTTAGAGATAATAATTATTTGTAGTCCACACTGGCCTCCAGCTTGACATTCTGTTGCTCTAGTCTTCTAAGTATTGAGATTATAGGATTGTACCATATCCAGATTTTGAAAGCATTTGGAGGAAAAGACTTTGGGAAACAATGAGGTTCTATAAGTACCTAAAGAAAATCATAAGAATACTATAAAATGCCTATAAATATATTTTTACATGAGTCAAAGTTTGTGGAGAACTAAGTGATCAGTTTGAGACAATCATAGGAGAGTTGCAGGGGTGCATCCTCTCACCACTACTCTTTAATATATTCCTGAAATTAAAAATAGCAACAGCCCTGAGGATAAGGAGATAGGCGTGCAGATAGGTGGTGTGCGAATCAATAACTTATGTTACACCAATGATATACTTGCTGAAAGTCCAAATGAGCTGCAGGTTATGGTAAATTGAGTGGGAAGTAAGTGAAAACTTTGGTATGAAAATAAATGTTGAGAAGACTGAGATACAACACACAGGAAGGGCACACAAGGATTTTAACATTCTAATAAAGAATCAAACCTCAAGCAGTCAACTTTGTCTATCTGGGGGGCAATCTCAGTTCAAAGAAGGGAAATATTTCAGATGGCAAGAGATGGATAGCGACAGTGAGGGCTACATTCCAGGTACTAGGAAAGATTTGGTCAGCAAGAGAAATAACGACAACAACAAAATTAGAAGTATATGAGACACTTGTCTTCAGCTGCCTTATTTAAACTCTGAAACCTGGACAATAAAACAGCAACTGAATGTGTTTGAGATAGCATGTTACAGGAGGATTCTAGGCATCACACGAAGCAATAGCCTGACCAACAATGACATTAAGAAACATTAAAAAACAGAAGGAAGTATAAACTACAGCAGGATGCAGCCACAGCGCCTGAGATACTTCGGCCATGTTATGAGAATGAATGACGGCTTGGAAGAGTGCACAGGATAAAGTGGTGTGGGAAAATTGTCTGTATTCTGTCAATCATATTTTAAATAAACGCTGATTGGCCAGGCAGGAAGTATAGGCGGGTCAACCAGACAGAAGTAGAGGCAGGGTGATGAGAACAGGAGAATTCTAGTAAGGAAGAAGCCCATTCCACGGACTCCTGCCCAGACCACCAAAGAAGCAAGATGTGATCTGCCCCACTGAAAAAGCTATTGAGCCATGTGGCTAACAGAGATAAGAATAATGGGTTAATATAAGTTATAAGAGCTAATATCAAGCCTGAGCTAATGGGCCAATCCGTTTATAATCTTACGGAGATCTCTGATTTTCTTTGGGACCTTGCCAGCTGTGGGGTACCAGGCAGGACAGAAACCCAAACGAGCAGGCCCTTATGTTACAATAAAGCAAAGCGGAAGGCCCAAAAAACACTGGACAGACAGCATAAAGGAAGACTGCGAAACCCTGGGTATGACAATACCACAAGCATCTAAGACTGCCCAGGATAGGAACAACTGGAGAACAGCTGTAAATGGGTTGTCCATGCATGCTTAAGCATTGCTGGGGCATAAGTGATGATGATCATGACAATGATAACCATATCCAGCTTATACCCTGATTTTCATAATGGATAGTAGTATCTACCTTTCTTTTTATAAAGTCTCTGTCATGTTTTTATATTATAATTATGGTGGTTTCACAAAAAGTGGTAAGCAGGTAACTCTTCGAGTTTCTGAATAAACTTGTACAATACATATTTGTTAAATCAGAAATATTCCCATGAACAAAATCATCTAGGCCTGAAGGCTTTTATTTAGGATTTTGGCCTCTGTTTCAGTGAGACCCATGATGCATTTCCTCCTCCTGTTCTTGTCCGTACCATAGTTGTACTATCCTCATTTGCTATACTATGAATGTTTGCACCCCTTTCATGATTCGTGTTTGAGCTTAAAAATCTAATATGACAATATTATTAATTTGGATCTTTATTTTTTTAGATATTCCAAGCAAATAGATTTATTAATTTATTGGTTTTTCTTTTTTTCCCCCTTTCTTTTTCTTTCTTTCTTCCTTTTTTTTGTTTTTTGTTTTTTGAGACAGGGTTTCTCTGTAGCTTTGGAGCCTGNTAAATAAACGCTGATTGGCCAGGCAGGAAGTATAGGCGGGTCAACCAGACAGAAGTAGAGGCAGGGTGATGAGAACAGGAGAATTCTAGTAAGGAAGAAGCCCATTCCACGGACTCCTGCCCAGACCACCAAAGAAGCAAGATGTGATCTGCCCCACTGAAAAAGCTATTGAGCCATGTGGCTAACAGAGATAAGAATAATGGGTTAATATAAGTTATAAGAGCTAATATCAAGCCTGAGCTAATGGGCCAATCCGTTTATAATCTTACGGAGATCTCTGATTTTCTTTGGGACCTTGCCAGCTGTGGGGTACCAGGCAGGACAGAAACCCAAACGAGCAGGCCCTTATGTTACAATAAAGCAAAGCGGAAGGCCCAAAAAACACTGGACAGACAGCATAAAGGAAGACTGCGAAACCCTGGGTATGACAATACCACAAGCATCTAAGACTGCCCAGGATAGGAACAACTGGAGAACAGCTGTAAATGGGTTGTCCATGCATGCTTAAGCATTGCTGGGGCATAAGTGATGATGATCATGACAATGATAACCATATCCAGCTTATACCCTGATTTTCATAATGGATAGTAGTATCTACCTTTCTTTTTATAAAGTCTCTGTCATGTTTTTATATTATAATTATGGTGGTTTCACAAAAAGTGGTAAGCAGGTAACTCTTCGAGTTTCTGAATAAACTTGTACAATACATATTTGTTAAATCAGAAATATTCCCATGAACAAAATCATCTAGGCCTGAAGGCTTTTATTTAGGATTTTGGCCTCTGTTTCAGTGAGACCCATGATGCATTTCCTCCTCCTGTTCTTGTCCGTACCATAGTTGTACTATCCTCATTTGCTATACTATGAATGTTTGCACCCCTTTCATGATTCGTGTTTGAGCTTAAAAATCTAATATGACAATATTATTAATTTGGATCTTTATTTTTTTAGATATTCCAAGCAAATAGATTTATTAATTTATTGGTTTTTCTTTTTTTCCCCCTTTCTTTTTCTTTCTTTCTTCCTTTTTTTTGTTTTTTGTTTTTTGAGACAGGGTTTCTCTGTAGCTTTGGAGCCTGTCCTGGAACTAGCTCTTGTAGCCCAGGCTGGCCTCGAACTCACAGAGATCCGCCTGCCTCTGTGCTGGGATAAAGGTGTGCACTGCCACCGCCCAGCTTAATTTGGATCTTTAGAGGTGAATAGATCACAGGGGATCATGCCTTCCTAAATGAGATTAATGCCTTTATTAGAGGCCTTTCTAGATTCAGCTACACAAAGGTGAAACAAAATTGCCCTAACCTGACATAAAATTCCTGGGCATTCATCTTAGAAAATGTCTTTTCTTTACAAATTACCCAGTTGGCAGTACTTTCTTTTTTAATATTTATTTATCTATTTATTTATCTATCTATTTAGTGTACAACATTCTGTCTTGTGCATGCCTGCATGCCAGAAGAGGGCACCAGACCCCATTATAGATGGTTGTGAGCCACCATGTGGTTGCTGGGAATTGAACTCAGGACCTTTGGAAGAGCAGGCAATGCTCTTAACCTCTGAGCCATTTCTCCAGCCCCCCAGTATTTTCTTATAACAGCATGAATGGAAAAGGGTATTCAGAAAATATGCTTGGCTAGCATATTCCATTTTCCTAGCATCTGAAATAATTGACATAAAATATTAGAAATAGGGATAGAGAGATGGCTCAGAGGTTAAGAACACTGGCTACTCTTCCAGAGGTCCTGAGTTCAACTCCCAGCAACCACATGGTGGCTCACAACCATCTGAAATGAGATCTGTTGCCTTCTTCTTGTGTGCAGGTATACATGCTGGAAGAACATTATATATAAAATATACAATAAAAAAATCTTTAAAAAGACAGAAAATGTATACGCAGAATGAATGAATGGAAATTGATCTTATTGCTCTATTTTCCTTATCATTCCTTATACCATAAAGCCTACATTTCACACCCAAGACTCCATTCTGTGCCAAAGTCTTTGGTACCAAAAAGAACTAAATTCTAGTAGAACAAGAAAACCTCTAATCTGGTAAGGACAGTAAAAGGAACAATGATTTCCCAATCGTCCCAATCACAGGGAATATTACTAGAATGTTTGGAAAACAAACAAAAAAACCCTACACAATCAGAAATCAGGGTTTATGCAAATAACCATAAATTTTCTGATTCATTATCTTCTCTTAGAAACAAAGCCAGTAATATCTGACAATACAGTCTAACATCAAATGAAGCTCATCACAGTTTTCTCTGATCCATGTATTGTTACCATTACCTCAAAGTCTGTCTTCGTTATATACTTTCAATTTGTGTGCCAAACACCTATCCCTCTTAAAATAAGAAAACAAAATTCTCTTAATTACTACATATCCCTTTTCTATTACTACTTCATCAAATGAAATGTTAGTCTCTAAAAACTATTGCTATAACCCTAACTCTAATATATTATATTATATCATATCATATCATATTATATTATATTATTTGAAGAGTATCTGCAATTTCACTAACTAACCACTGTAGGTCCTTCAAACTCATGCATTTGCGTACGTCCTAATGAGGATGATTCTGCTCAAAGAAACCAAACAAAGAAAATATTTTCTGATTACATTGAAAAACCAAAAGTCCATGAACTATGTTCTGAAGTTATAGAAAAAGACAACACATACTAAATCCTAGAAATCACTTACTCCCTTTCATTTACCATAAAATAAACTTTTGTTGGTATTACAGAAGTTAAATGATGCCATGCAGAAATCACTGCTTATATATGTATGATTCAGTATTTAACTAAACCCACAAAATATTTCCAAAAAAGGATAAAGGCCAAGTGTCCAAAGCAATAACCACTACCCCCACAAGTAAATATGTAAGCAAGAGTTACAAGGCTTGTTCTTTATGTCCACAGTCACCAGTTAGAGGAAGGGTTGATTTTGGGAATCCATCCACCCCCAACCCCACCCCCGTGCGCACCAGATACTGAAACCAGGATCCCACTCCCCTCCTAAACTACAGTCCATCTCAGGTCTATAAATTAAGCTGTTTCTGCCTGAGGGGGTTCCCTCCCTGATCTTTCCAAAAGTTTTCTAAGGAAGTCTCAGTGTGCAATCTTGTATGTGTTTGTCACTTGACTAACTAAATACCTAAAAGAAGAAACAAAAACTTGATAAAGGAAAGATTTACTTTGTTCATAGTTTCAGAGACTTCAGCATCTGAGTAGAAAGGAAGACAAATGCCTGTGTCAGTGGGGTCCGCTCTCTTCTTCCTTATTTATTCCACCTAGGCTCCCAGGGTAGAAATTGGTGTCACCCATACTCAAGGTATATCATCCATCCATCCCTTTAACTAAACTCTTCTGGGAATACTACCCCCACTACTCCACTACACACACACCTTGAGGTATGTTTACTAATCTCCTAGGTTCTCAACCAATGGGTCTGGGGGGGTATGTCAAATGACCCTTTCACAGAGAGCACATACGATATCCTACATACATATCAGGTATTTTACATTGAAAGGTTCTGTCTACAATGGTAAACGGTGCCAACAGGTTTTGCAGTTTACCCTTCTCATCCTTGCTAAAAACAGATTACATTCCTAAAGCTAAACCACCAAGGTCTATTCCCTATTTAACCACTTCGTCCTCCTAAAGCTAACCATGAAGGTCTAGCTATCAAAGTACTGAAGTCCAGCATTCAAAAGCCACTTTCAGTTATCCTAATTAACATGTCCAATCAAATCAAACCAACTCATTCTTTTAAAAAAATATTTATTTATTATGTATACAATATTCTGTCTGTGTGTATG
>LOEQ01002053.1:32927-43301 GCA_001685075.1 Bramus lutescens | reverse complement strand
GGAGCCTTGATTTAACACACAACAGGCCAAACAACCCTAAAATCCACCACCAGAGGAATAGGATTCTATTTGTGAATCCCAGCAATGAAAGAGAATACATATTAGGAAACACAAGCAGGCATGCTTGTGGAACCAATCATTCTTCACTAGCAGTTACACTTGCATATGCAACCACGACTTATATGAGGGTCTTCTAAATACTTCTTAAATTAAGTTTTCAAAATTGTCCTGAGACATCAACTGACAAATCACCGAATTAACTGCTGTAGGAGACAATGGAACCCACAGGGGTGCGCGATGATTTTTGAACTGGACAACTGCTGAAGAACTCAGTGGGTGTTCCTCTTGGCTTTTATGTGTTTTCAATACAAAAATATTAATTAAAGGCACAATCATGAGGCTGGAAAGATGGACCAGTGGTTAAGAACACTTACCGGTCCATCAGAGGACTGGAATTTGGATCCTGGCACTCCATCTGGTGGTTCATAAATGCCTATAACTCCAGTTCGGAGGGATCTGATGCTTCCACCACCGCACAATGTCACACACGCACGCACACACACACGCACGCACACACGCTCCCTCTCTCTCTCTTAATAAAAAAGTATAATCACAACTAAAATACCATTTGTTTCAACTGAAATTTTAAGATTACTAATCCTATCCTACACATATTCTTTCTGAATACACTAAAGAAATCAAACTAAAATAAATTCACAGGAATTAAGAGGACTTAATGTGCTTTTGGGGGGTGGAGGGACGGCTTTACAAATGTCAAATAAGCCAAACTAATATTGTTTTTCACAATTAGATCATTATAAGTTGGTTAACTAGCTATGATTTATACTGGAACCGTCATTGTGTCGATTCTCAAAAACATTAGTGATGAGCTTTGTTCTTTACAAATAAGAACAGGGTAAAATCTGATTTATAGCTTATGATAAACATCACCAAATTTGAAAGAATTTGACAAGTTACTTCAATCCTAAAGGTATTCATTAAAATTCAAAGTTGTCTGCCAGTCTCTGTATTTCCTCTCATTCTTAAATACCTTATTTGCCTTTTCAAATATTTTCCAAATATTTAGGAACGAGGAAACATAACAGATAGACATAGATATAGATAGGCAGACATAAATTGATGACATATGCAAAATAAAGGTTTATAAAAGTTCTTAATATTTTATACAGAATCAAATGTTACACACACACACACACATATGACTTCATCATGGAGTAGAGACAAGCATAATGATCAGAAGCAGAATGTTTACATATCTAATGTTCAAAATTAGGTTTGTATCCTACATAGGTTTGATTTAATTGATTCACTCATTATTTAATTCAATGCAAGTAAGCCCAAGCAGCATTTTTCTACCAAAAGTAATAATAGCTAAGCAAGGTATAATAATACTCCCTGTAATTCCAGCTATTCAGGAGGCTTGAGAAAAGAGGATCACTTGAGCTCAAAGTTGGGAGACCAACCTGAGCAACACAGCAAGACCTCATTTCAAAACAAAATGAACAAAAAGAAAATAGAGTAACAAGGTCCTACCAAAGATTCTCTAATCTTAAGTATATATGACAGAATAAAGAATTTACTGACATGCCCTACCCCATGCACTGAATATAACTGCAACAATCTGATACATCTTCAAAAGGCACTAATAGTATTTTTTAAGGCTTTCTTTGACTCACCTGTAACCCTCTCCTTCTCAGAATACTGGAATCATCCATATCAAAGATCAGACACAAAAGAAAAGAAAAAGCCACTCCCCAGACACCAACAACTAGTGCCTTATTACTGCTGGGTAAAGAGGTACAGTCCACTCAGCACAGCAGGTTATGCCCAGTAACCCACCACATTGCTAACCCAGCCAGCATCATGACGCAATTATCAGCTAATACTAAAAAATACAGAAAGCTCTCATTAAATCAAAGCAGAAACAGAGAAAATACTTGTCATTTGCTTTTCTTTTCCATATATAGCTTCCTTTGTTTGAAATTATCTTAAAAACCAAGAAAAGAACAAAGATCCCAGAAAAAGAAATTCCCGTCTTTGCTTTCCAGACTTCACTGCTCATTAAAAAGGTTTGGC
Organism: Bramus lutescens; assembly: GCA_001685075.1. Lineage (NCBI taxonomy): Eukaryota > Metazoa > Chordata > Mammalia > Rodentia > Cricetidae > Bramus > Bramus lutescens. The sequence goes on along the minus strand of LOEQ01002053.1, from coordinate 41,204 downwards.
AAACAAAACAAAAGTCTCCACCTAGAGCTACTAAGCTTATAAAATCCGTGTCACGTCTTCTTTCATGAAAATAAAACCGATCCACATCCATTTCTTAAGGTAAACAATTCTTCAGGAAAACAAAAACCAACAACAACAACAACAAAAAAAAACCATGCTATTCTGCTGCTTGTTTTCGGGCTCAAACTCATACAAAACCAGTTACTGTTTTGGCTAAGTCGGCAAAATTCCTTTCATCCTTTGTATAGACAAAGCAAATGTCAGATTCTTTCGACACTGTCACAGGCTCTTTTGTTTCTTTATCGCTAGATATGCAGATCTTCCTTTGGACAGTCCGGAAGCCTTTCTCCACCCCCAGAGAAGCTGGATCATTGCTAAGGTGGGTCTCACTGCCCTTTTATGTCATTGTGAGGAGAAAGTACATGTGTTGTGAGTTCTGAGCACGGATGAATTCATTCATCTATTCATCGCTGACAGTACTGCCACAGAAAATGCTCCCCATTCCTCCAGATGTCTAAAAGGACACAGCAAGCAAAAGCTTAGCTTCACCCAAGCTATAATAAGCTCAGAATTCTTTCTTTGGTCATTGCCTGTCATACTTAAAGTAGGACCTCAGCCAAGTTTAAGGATATCTACTCCTTAACTCAAGTATCAAAACATAGTTTTTTAAGATTTCAAGAGCAAAAAGGTTAGCTCTTATGATGGGATTTTGTCATTTAAATATTCACAAATGTTTAAATTTTTAGCGTTTTAGGAATGGTTAAAATCTTAGTAAACACTGGAAAATTGAAGTTGGTAATTTTTTTAATAAATCACAGGAAAATTTGTGAAAGTAGGACTACATACAATACATGATTAGTAAGTATATTATCTCCTAATTTTCAACCACTGTTCTTCAAACACACTGCAAAAATTACTAACCCCACAATGGATTCAAGAAATTAACCCAAATTTTCTGTTTTGACAGAAAAAGAAAGGTATGTACAGGACACATAAATCAGCCTTTTATATTCTCTAATACACAGCAATAGCTATAGGGCAGATTCAGCATGTATCCCACAAGGAAGAAAAGCTCCCCTCCTATAGCTATAACAGCTGCAACCAAGCCTGGGGCTTAAAAGAAGTTCTATTTAAAAGATTTTTTTCTGATCCTCTGATAAAATGACTACAGGAACAAGAGTTAGCCTCACTGCTGAAAATAGCACAGAAAAAAGGATGCATCTCTTTCCTTTATCAGAAAAATTTAAATCCGTTACCACAACCAGTATAGCTGTTCATTGTAAAAGCTAAATAAATCCAATCTCCTTTTTCCATCTCCTGCTTTAAACAACTAGATTCTATCTGTGGGAAAAACAAACAAGACATGAGCAGAAAGTTGATTTGCATAAGGTATGCAATATGGTATATTACTATCTGCAAAACTAGACTTTTAAAGCCATAGAATCTATCAAAATAACTTTACTAGCCAAAACATGTATGAACAGAAATCAAGGAGGAATAATATCTTATTCATTCAAATCCAATTTGTAAAAATATTTTTAAAGTATTTCATGTAAGTTGTTCTGATCAAAGATTCAAAACTCCTGTTCATCTACTAAAGAATCATTTACTATGCTAACTCTAGATAGGGATGGAAAAGACTATAAAGACCAATTACTAACAAACTTTTGAGTGTATTTGAGAAAAGTTCAAATCCACAGTGAAGCCAAAGAGAAATAAGTAGTGGCCAAAACCAAATTCTGTATCAAATACAAAACAAAGTGTACAGCAGTTAAGAGGAGTCAGTTCATTAAATTGGGAAAGCAGCAAAAAGACTTCCAAGGAAAATGTCATCAGGTTACTGAAATTAATATTATAGAAATACCAGTGTTTGCTTACAACAGGAGTTTATACCTAAAGCATGTGCAGAATTGAAAACCTTTCAACTGGGAATGGTGGCACAAATTTTTAATCCCATCTGCTCTTCTCAAAAGGCAGAGTTTGAGGAGGGCAAATCTACAGAGAGCTAGAAGCAAAGCAGGACCACATAGTGAAACCCTGTTTTCGTTTAAAAAACAAAACAAAACAAACAAACAAACAAAAAAGTGACTTCAACTCAGCACTATCTAAAAACACTAAATAACAAATGTTTGGAATCTCCATCTTAAAGCCCCAATGCAGACTCCACCCTCGGCACCCCAGCAGCATCTCCCCTGAAGTAGCCCTCTTCAAACTCTACCCAAGGCCAGGCAGTGGTGGCACACACCTTTAACCCCAGCACTCGGGAAGCAGAGGCCAGCCTGATCTACAGAGCAAATTCCAAGACAGGCTCCAAAGCTACAGAGAAACCCTGTCCCAAAAAACAAAACAAAAAGCCCACAAAACTCTGCTCCAAAGAAAGCCCACCAAAGGCAGTCCCTCCTTGGGGCTGCTCAAGACCATACCTATAGACTCCTTAGGACTTGGTAGCCGTATTTGCCATGTGATATCTCTTGTATCCTCCTGAGGATTACCCAGGAGTGCTTTGCTCAGATTAAACCTAGCTTTATTATTTTGGTTTAATTGGAGGCAGCGAATTCCCATTAACCAGGGATTCAATGGCTCCTTTCCTTGGTATTCAGAACCCCTATAATCTACAAAAGAATGGATTTTATCTCCATCCCTTACTGAAACTTAGTCTTCAAATCAGAAAGAACAATACAGTGTCTCTGAACATATTTTCCTTCAAATACTTTCTGATCAAGCAGGAATACAACCGCTTACCTTATAAGGTTGTTGGAAAGGGCCATTGAAATGATAAATGTCAATTTGTTAAAAGGAAAGTTCTTTTTGGAGACATATTTATTTATGTGTGCCTGTATGAGTTATGTGCACATTTATGCAGGTACCAGAGGTGTCAAATACCCTGTAATTAGTTACAGGTGTTTGTGAGCTGCCATATGGGTGTTGGAAACCAAATCCAAATCTTCATCAGCAGGAACAGTTAAGCACTTTTAACCAATAAGCAGTCTCTCCAGCTCCTTTTTTTTTTGTTAACATTTGTTTATTTGAGGAGGAGGGATATGCATGCAGTTGTCTGAATAGGTTATCTCCTCTACCATATAGGTTCCAGGGATTAAACTCAGATCATTGTTAGGCTTGACAGCAAGCATCTCTATTTACTGAATCATCTCATTGGTGCTTCTTTTGGAGTACCTGACCGGACAGAGTGTACACTCGCCCCAAAATTTCCTCTTACAATTTGGATTCTTTACAATTTAACATTTTATTAAAACTTTTTTTTTTAAACTTTGCAACCTCCTAATAAATATTCAGTATTAACATAGTATTTGTATTTAAAATATATTTATAGTATTTACTGATTAAACTGCAGAAAATTGAAGATGAGTTGTTAGAGAAGTAAGAAGAAACCCAAGACTGAATGCTATGAAAAAAAAAAAAAACCCCATGGTCAACAGTAAAACAATCTTCATAAAGGCCCACTGCCAAAGAAGATCCCCTGAATGTACAGTTTTCGGGATGGTATCTTTTTAATCATAGTTTAGGGGAAGGGCTCATGGGTAGTAGGAGCCAAAGTCTAGAAACGGTGAGTATGAGATGGGAAAATTGAGAGGAAAGAGAAACATCTAGACAGCTTCCACTGAATTTTAATTATTAATTAATTTGTTATTTTATGTGTATGAGTATTTTGCCTGAATGTACTATGTGCCCTATTTGCAATGCAGCATGACTAAAAAGAACCCAGATACTAGGGTTAATTAATTAATAAGAGACAGATACTGGGGTTCAACCTGAAGGTCAGAAAACCAAAATAGTCACTGGTTCTCACCTCTACCTCAGTTCAAAATAGCAAATTCTGCCTCCAGGAATCCTCAAAATAAGACTGTCTGAGTGCTGTCTCCTTCTGCCTTATATTCCTCTCTAGGTCTGGGAATAAAGGTGTGCACCACTACATCATGATTTCTATGGCAAACTAGTGTGGATACTGGGATTAAAGGTGTGTGTCACCACTGCCTGGTCTGTAAGGCTGACCAGTGGAGTTCTTTTACTCTCTGATCTTCAGGCAAGCTTTATTTATTAAAATACAAATGAAATATCACAACACTGCATGCTTGGTGATAGAAGAGGCTAGAAGACATTGACGGATCCTCTAAAACGGGAGTTACAGGCAGCTGTAAACCATGATATGGAAATAGAACTCAGGTCCTCTGGAAGAGACAGTAATAAGCCATCTCTCCAGCCCTTCCACTGAACTCTTTCCTACCTTCACAACCAAACAAGTAAATGTTGGGTAGAAGCAATAAGATCCAGAGCATGAACAGAGACAGAGGAGGAATATTTAAACAAGTACAATTTTAATCTCACAGTAAAGGAGCCAAAGCTTCCAAATCATAGCAATTTGTTCTGTGAAATAAGAAAATTATCAGATAGCACAAGAATATTGGAGGTTGAAAATAACTAAGAGAACTAGAAGGCAAAAATAAAAACAAGAAGATTCAGGTTAGTCAGGTAGTGGTGCCACACGCCTTTAATCCCAGCCCTCGGGAGGCAGAGCCAGGCAGATCTCTCTGAATTTGAGGCCAGGCTGGTCTACAGAGCCAAGTTCCAGGACAGCCAGGCCTACATAGAGAAACCCTGTCTCAAAAAATTAAAAAAAGGAAGGAAGAAAAGAAGAAAAACAGAATGACAATGATTACTAGTTAAAAAAAAATACTGAAATCTTAACATTTATCAAGATTTTATAGAACACAGTAACTCATATCTCCCTACAACAGAAGGAGCCCATTAAAGAAACTAGAACGGATCAAAACTACAGAGGGCAAGTGACTGTGTGGTACCCAGCTCCAACTACTATATCTACAATATAACTCCTACATCTAAAGATCAAGCATTATTGCTTAAGAGCAGGTAAAAAGACTGTGAAAAAAACAAGTTTGCTGTGAGATTTTGTCTCCCAGAAATGTCAGAAAAGCTAAGTCCATGAAGTATTATCAACATTTCTGCCTAAACAAGGATGACATCAACAGTGCTCAACTATGTTCATAGCAGCATTATTTGTAATAAGCAGAATGAATAAAGGAAATGTGGTACATTTGCACAATGAAGTACTTACTCAGTGGTAAAAAATAATGGCAACTTGAAATCTGCAGACAAATGGATAGATCTAGGAAAAGCCATATTGAGTAAGTTAACTCAGATGAAGAAAGACAAATATAATACCTTGCAGCACAATTAATAAAAGCCCAGAGACAGATTGGCGTTCAACCTGAAGGTCAGAAAAGCAAAGCAGCCAGTCGCTGGGTCTTACCTCTACCTCATTCAAAAACTGGTGATCCTACCTCCAGGAATCTCCAAATGAGACTGTGTCTGAGATCTGTCTCCTCCTGTTTGATAATCTTCTCTAGTTTGGGAATTAAAGGCATGCACCTGATTACTATGGCAAACTAGTTTGGCTATTGGGTTTAAAAGTGTGTGTTAATGCTGCCTGGTCTGTAAGGCTGGCCAGTGGGGCTGTTTTACTTTTCTGATCCTCACGCAAGCTTTATTTAACACAAATGAAATACCACTACATTTCCCTTTTGGTCTAAAATGAAAAAAGGTGGCTATAAGTAATATAAAAAACAATATACAATAATTACAATAACTATTATAAGGCAGTAAATATATTAATAATATATAAACAGGCAGTGAATATATTAACAATGTCTGGCATATCTGTATTTGACAAATTAAGAGAAAATACTCCATATCTATCCTATATCTTGGTGAGTCCAAAGTCTTGTACCTAATTTGCTTTCGATCATATAACTTTCTTTCTGTATCTGGTAGCCGTATATTGTAACTTTATCTATAACTGTAACTATCTAATCTTCAACTCCCTCAGAGACCAAAGAAGAAAATAATAGTAATCGAATAAGGAAGTATAAGCAAGTGACTTCCAAAAAAAGATGTATAATGGCAGAAAGAGCTAACTGCTGTTTCTGAGAATGTGGAATTCCCCTCTGTATGTTAAGAATGTTTTATTACCATTGGTTAATAAAAAAAGCTTCTCTGGCCTATGGCAGGGAAGAATATAGATAGGTAGAAAAAAACTAAACTGAATACAGGAAGAAAGAGGGCAGAGTTAGAGAGACATCATGCAAACGGCGAAGGAGAACGATGACATAATGTTACTGGTAAGCCACACTCTAATGGAGATATACAGGCTAATAGAAATGGGCTAATTTAAAATGCAAGAGCTAGTTAGGAATAAGCCTGAACCATCAGCCAAACAGTATTGTAATTAATTGCTTTTGTGTGATTATTTGGGCCTGGGCAGCCGTGAAAGAGAAGCCCCGACTCCGTTTACATTAAGGGCGGCCAAACATTTGGCAAGAATTTCCACATAAAGCCTGAGAAAGCTTTAAAAAAACAAAAAAGGATTCTAGACAGAAAACAACAGAGTCAAGCATAGCTTCTTGGTAGTAGCATTGTCTACTCAGGAGGACTCTGTTTTGCTAGAGGCAAACAGAGTCGTGGCTCCTTTAAGAGAGGTTTCTTGACTCAGCATTAGCAGCAAAAACCTTGCAGTTCTTTTAAGAGGGCTCTGCCACCAAACACTTACATGGTGTTTATAAGCAACCAGTGGCAGGCTATTGGTGGTGGAATGGACCCTGAAACTTCATAGAGTTGTGTTTATAAGTTTATCTCCCACCAGTACTTCTGCAATGAACCTAGACTCTCAGGACGCTAAGGAGTGGGGTGGAGCTGCCAAAGCTGCAGTTTTAATCCTACCCATGTTGTTTAGCAGATTTAAGACTCAGAAAAAGATAGAGGTATACAATAAGGACATATTCAGACCAAAACAAACAAACAAAAAAAAACCCAAAAGAACAAAAAACAAAAAATAAACCTAAACTATTTACAGTGTGTTTAAAAATATATGTAAGCTCAGGAGACAAAAAAAAGATAAAAAACATGCTTTAAAAAAAAGAAATGGATCCAGGCGGTTGTGCCACATGCCTTTAATCCCAGCACTTGGGAGGCAGAGGCAGGTGGATCTCCGTGAGTTCGAGGCCAGCCTGGTCTTCAAGAGCTAGTTCCAGGAAATGCTCCAAAGCTACAGAGAAAGCCTATCTCGAAAAAAAAAAAAAAAGAAATAGAAATAGCTGGGCAAGACCATAATCCCAACTCCTAGAAGGCAGAGGCAGGTGAATCTCTGTGAACTCAAGGCCAGTGTGGTCAACAGAGTGAGATGCAGAACAAAGATGCACAGAGAAACCCTGTCTCAAAACAAACAAATATTAAAAAAAAGTAAAAGAGTTTAAAAAAAGCCATGTACAGATAGAAAAATACAGAGTCTACATTGTGTATATTATTGTGTTTTCTGTGAATAAGCTAACTACAGAGAGACATTACTTTGTATGGGCTGCTAAGCTAAACCAACATAAACACTTGACTTCAAAATTTAAATCTAAGGACACGTTACTCTGGAAAAGAGGTTCCTCTTTTGTTTCCACAGAGGATAGAAAGCTGTGGATTCCTTACCAGGCTAATATGGTTTGATCAAAAAAGACCCCCTAAAACGATGGCCCAGGTGGTCCAACATCCATGACAGCTTCAGGACTGCTGGATGAAATGGACCACCCATACAGGATACCCCATGAAAGACCTGATTAACAGCACCCTCAAACAGCACAAAGTAGTCTAAAGACTTGTGCCCAAATTCCCAAATATTGTTTATAAATGTGTTTTCAATTAAAGGGGGTTGATTATAAATTGTTAATAGTTACAGTCAAGGTTTTTCTAAAGAAATAAAAAGGGGATATGATGTAGAAATGAATACATGGTTTGGACTTTGGTTCATTACACTAATTTAAGGTTGTTTATTATGTTTATTTCTAACATACATATTATGTAATTATGTTTATGTATAGTTAAAATGTAATGTATAATTTAAAATTATGGATTAATAGTCATCTATAAGAGTCAAACCGTAGTCATGCTAGTTTTTCTAGACATACAGAGATATAGGCATAGGGTGGGGCTATCTAACATTGAGTACCATTCTTTCAAAGTCTTTGAAGAATTTTGCTGGGCATTGTGTTGAATCTGTAGATTGCTTTTGGTAAGATTGCCATTTTTACTATGTTAATTCTGCCTACCTAAGAGCATGGGATATCTATCCACTTTCTGGTGTCTTCTTCAAAGATTTTAAGTTCTTGTCATACAAGTCTTCCATTTGTTTGGTTAGACTTACTCGAGATATTTTATGCTATTTGTGGCTATTGTGAAGGGTGTTGATTCTCTGATTTCTTC
>LOEQ01002053.1:7388-25356 GCA_001685075.1 Bramus lutescens | reverse complement strand
GTGGCAGTCCTAGCCCAGCCACAGAAGAAGCAAGATGTGACTGCCTTGCTGAATAAAGTACTGAGTTATGTGGCTAACACAGATAAGAATAATGGGCTAATATAAGTTTTAAGAGTTAATANGTGGCAGTCCTAGCCCAGCCACAGAAGAAGCAAGATGTGACTGCCTTGCTGAATAAAGTACTGAGTTATGTGGCTAACACAGATAAGAATAATGGGCTAATATAAGTTTTAAGAGTTAATAAGAAGCTTGAGCTAATGGGCCAATCAGTTTATAACTTAAAAAAAAAAGTAAGGCAGGCTGGAGAGATGGCTCAGAGGTTAAGAGCACTGACTGCTCTTCCAGAGGTCCTGAGTACAATTCCCAGCAACCACATGGTGGCTCACACCCATCTACAATGAGATCTGGTGCCTTATTCTGGCATGCAGGCAGAACACTGTATACACAATAAATTAAAAATAAATTTAAAACTTTAAAACAAAAGATGTAAGGTTAAAATTAAGTTATCCAAAAATGACACAGACAGACCAGGCGGTGGTGGCTCACGGCTTTAATACCACCACTCAAGAGGCAAAGACAGGTGGATCTCTGAGTTCGAGGTCAGCATGGTCTACAAAGCAAGTTACAAGACAGCATGAGCTATACAGAGAAATCCTGTCTCAAAACGTAAAAATGAATAAATAAATAGATAGATAGGTAAATAAGCAAGCCACAAGTAGACTGGTCAAACAATTAATGTTCACATCTTAGAGCTCTCTACCGCACAGAATGTAATCAATTTAGCACTACAAAGCATAACAAAGTGAAGGGACTAAAGAGATGGCAAGAGAACTTGCTGCTCTTATAAAGAACCCAAGTTTGACTTATTGTGGTATATTATTTGTATTTTAATAAAAAAATCTTGTCCGAAGACCAGAGACAAAGCTAAAGCCACTAGAGGTCAGATAATGGTGACACATACTTTTAATCACATAATTTGAGAAACAAAGTCAGATGAAATCTCTATGAGTTCATGGTAAACCTGGGCTACACAAGATCAATGCAGAAACAAATCCAGGTGGTGGTGGCTCACATATTTCAGGAGAAATATTCACACACATAAAATAATAAAATAAAAGACAAACATTTTCTAAAAGAAATTTGACCACTTAAATTTCAAAATAAAACTGAAAAGCCCAGGCATGGTAGCTCATACCTTTACTTTCAGCACTCATAGGGGAAGATCTATGAGTTCCAGACTAGCCTGGAATAAAAATTGTTTATGTGTGCACAAATACATATTTATATGAGGCAAGCATGTATGTGAAGAACAAAGTACAACCTTATGTGTCTTTCATCACATACCATCATCCACCTGAATTTGTGTGTGAGAGAGACAAAGTCTCTCAATGGCTTGGAACTCACCAAGCAAGTAGGTTGTACATTTGACAATTCAGAAACTCCAGGAACCTCCACAGCACTGGGATTCTAAGTGATGCCACCACGCATGGCTTAGCCAACTTAGTTATCTCACCAGCCGCTACAGTTTTCTTTTTTAACATTTTTAAAATTTATTTAAATTACAAGTATAAGTGCTTTGCCTACATGTATGCGTATGAATACCTGGTGCCTACAGAAGCCAGAAGAGTCAGATATCCCTAGAAATGGAGTTACAGATGGCCAAGAGGCAACATATGGGTGCCGAGAATCAAACAGTACTCGTAACCTCTGAACCATCTATCCAGCCCCAGTTTTATTTTGCTTTGATTTCCTTTTTTCTAATTAATTAATTTACTTAGTTAGCTAGTTATGGTTTTTCAAGACAGTGTTTCTCCATGTAGCTCTGGCTATCCTGGAACTCACTCTGTAGACCAGGCTGGCCTCACCACCTGCTTCTACCTCCCAAATACTAACTAGGACTAAAAGTGTGCACAACCACAGTCTAGCTTTTCGTTTTAATTCTTAATTCAAACTCTATTTATAGGGCTATTGAAATGGCTCAAGAAGTAAAGGGACTTGTAGCCAAGCCTGATAACCTCAGTGACCTCCAGATCAGCATGGTGGAGAACTAATTTCTAAAAGTTGTCCTCTAATCTCCACATGCACACCATGGCATACAGCACACACATATACAAATCAGTTCTTTTTTTAAAGTTCAATTTATCCACAATCAGAAGATAATCCTGTTCTTATAAGATGAGCAGAGTTCTATGAAAAAAGTAAGAGCAGAAGGAGCACAATGAAAATGACAGCACAGTGAGGCAGTAAAGCCAAGGGGAATACCACTAAAAGGGAACTGAGAAAAAGAATTGACAACTGTTTACTACTGGGAAAGGAGAACAACAGGACATTTTCTTCTCTACCTATCTTCTCTACTGGCCATATACCCTTTTTTTTCATAGTCTATTGACTGATTAAAATTATACTGTATCTAAATTATTTTCCACCTGAACCAAGACTTCTTTTATAATTTTGTACCTTGGATTTTATAAATGTCTTTTCTTTGGAGGAGGCAGAAAGGCAATTAAGCAATTACAGGATTTTGCTAGGGTTATAGCTCAGTGGCAAAACATATACAAGGCCCTGGATTTTTTCAGCACAGCTGGGGGGTAGGGGTAGGGGTGGAGATGGGGAATTGGGTAGTGAGGCTGTGAATCTACAAGCTATAAAAGGAGAAAAAAGTCATACTGAAGTAGCCAAGAGTACTAGTTAGTCAACAGATGTTCAGGTAGCTAACATTCAGAGAATCTATAAAATAGTAGAAAGAAATAACGGCATTCTATACAAGACTATAAAAGAAGAGGCTCTCAAGATGCTAAGGCAATTGATGTATCGTTAAATATTAACAACACGGTCCCACAATTATGCCTCATGCCCCCTTTTCAGTGCTGGAGACTGAAGCCAGGGTCTATGCACGCTAAGCACACTGTCTACCACACACTAACACATGCATTTCCCACATTCCATTAAAAGACCAAGTCTGGTATTTACCTGACAGAGAACTGGCCAGGCTTCCTCTCCGTAATTTACAGTCATCCTGACTAAGTTGTCGATGGAGTTTAGTTTTTCCAGTAGGTGAAAATATGTCAGGATTACTAAGCTTCCTGAAGAGCAGGGGACTAAGTCCAGTAACCACATCCTTCAACAAAAAAAGGAATAAACATGAAACCTTAGTGTCTTTTCTAAACAACTTTATATTAAACATCTATACAACATTCATTCTAATAAAAAAGTACCATTAGAGCTGGAGAGAAGGCTCATCAGCTGAGAACATTAGCTGCTCTCCCAGAGGACAGGGGTTTTTAATTCTAGGAATCCAAAAGGCATTTTACAACCATCTCTAACTCCAGGTCCCAAAGATATCCTCTTCTGGTCTCAACAGGCACTGCATACACATGGTACATAGATATACATTTAGGCAAAATATCCATGCATATTAAAATACCAATTTTCAGCACTTGGGAGGCGGAGGCAAGCAGATCTCTGTGAGTATAAGACCAACCTAGTATGCAAACTGCATTCCAGGACGGCCAATGCTACGCAGAGAAGCCCTGAAGCCCTGTCTCAAAGGAAAAAAAAAAAAGAACTTTTTAAAAAAACATTTATTCAGTTACTAGAGGGGATATGCAAATGGCACAGTACAAGAATAGAGGTCAGAAGACAACTTTCAGGAATCCATTTTCTCTTTCCATTGTGTGGAAATTAAATTAGAGCTTGGTCATTGGGCTTACTTAGCAGCAAGTATCTTTACTTGCAGATCCCTCTTGCTGGCACAAAAAGTACTGCAATAAACACTGATGTACAAATACTTCTGATAGATTAACTTGAAATATTTTAGGTAAATACCCAGGAGTGATAAAGCTGCATCAGAAACATATTTCTTTTTTTTAAGATTTATTTATTTATTATGTATACAGTGTTCTGTCTGGATGTTTGTCTGCAGGCCAGAAGAGGGAGCCAGATCTCATTATAGATGGTTGTGAGCCTCCATGTGGCCGCTGGGAATTGAACTCAGGACCTCTGGAAGAGCAGCCAGTGCTCTTAACCTCTGAGCCATCTCTCCAGCCCCAGAAACATATTTCTTATATATAACTTACTGTGCTATTCAAGGACATGAAATATTAACTATGAAATGCCAAAGGAAACAATGAAAGAATCAGATCAGAAGATGATTTAGAATATTTTGATATAATGAGCACAATTCTGTTTAAGTATTTCTTTCTATTCTCTCTCTCATCACCACTTCTATCATGAAATACATAGCAATAAGTGCCCTTACAAGACAAATCAGCCGGCACTTTGAGCTCAGACACCCCAGGCTCCAGAATTGTTAAAAATTTATTTATACTAGCCAGGCAGTGGTGACACATGCCTTTAATTCCAGCACTAGAGAGGCAGAGACAGAGGAGTTCAATGAGTTCAATGTCAGCCTGGTCTACAAAGTGAGTTTCTGAACATCCAGACTGTTACAAAGAGAAACCCTGCCTGGAAAAAACAAAAAGCATTTATATTGTTTGTAAGTTAACTGTTTTATGCTGTGAGATAATGCTCTTATACAATGTAAAGATTTGTCACTCATATTGGTTTAATAAAATGTTGATTGGCCAGTAGTCAGGCAGGAAGTATAGGCATACAAACAGACTAAGAATTCTGGGAAGAAAGGCAGAGAGAGTTGCAGTTACCAGCCAGTTGTTCAGGAAGCAAGATGAGAACGCCTCATGCAGTAACTGTACCAAGACACGTGGCTAAACATAAGAATTATAGATTAAGTTGTAAGAGCTAGTTAATAATAAGCCTGAGCTAATAACCCAAATAGTTTATAATTAATATAAGCCTCTATGTGTTTCTTTGTAACTGAACAGCTACGGGACCAGGCAGGACAGAAACTTCTGTCTATAGGTTTAAGGTATTTTATGATAACAAACCAAATACATTAAAATAGAAGGTTTGGGGATATGGAATGATGCCTCAGTTAAGAACAGTTACTGCTCTTGCAGAGGACTTGGGTTCAGTTCCCAGGACTTACATGAAGGCCTGAAGGGGCACACCAATGCCACAGTGAACATGTGTAGGTCAAAGGAAAACGTGCAGGACTCAGTTCTCTCCTTCCACAATAGGAGTCCCAGGAAGCAAACTCAGACCATCAAGCATGGCAGCAAGTACCTTTACCCATGAGGCAGCTCAAGCATGTTATCTGATTTTAAGATTATCTGTTTTCAGAACATTAAGCTTATTTGCTTGCTTTCAGAACTTTTGGTTTGTTAATCTGCTAATCTTTGTCTTCTGCCACTGCTCTAGCACCTAATTCTGCATTTTTCTGCAAATTATGCTCACTACAATATTTCTTGGTTGAGGAGTTTTGAGTACCTGATTATAAGGATGCTGAAGAGACACTTGCCCCATTGATCTCAACAGGGGGAAGGTAACAAGGGGGAACACCTCCATTAGGTGTAATTGCCTCACATCAAAAACAAAACATACCCCACTATTCAAGGGATGGGAGAAACTTTATTGGCTCAGCCAAAAAGATACACATACGGTTAATTAACGTAGTGTCTTGAGCCTTCTCCCATTCCCAGAATTGTGCAGGACAAGCCCAAGTTTCAGTAGAAGGAAACAACCCTAGGGATCAAGAAATGAGAGCTATTCTAAAAGGTAGCACATAAATTTCATCAAACACAGAGATCTCAAGTCAGTATAGAAAAGCTAACAACCTTCTTAAGTATAAAACAGAGGAAGAGAAAATTACTGGGGAAAAAGATATGCCAGTTGGTACACCAGCTGATTTCCTATACAATAACTGTATTGATTTGAGTTGCAAATATTTGGGGGAAAAAAAACCAGGATAATCTGGGAAACACTGATATTCCTGAATTGGGTTTTCTGGAGTTTTTCATATGGGAAACCCTTTTCTGTATGCTGTGAATGTCTTACTACCATTGGCTAATAAAGAAGCTAATCTGGCCAATAGCCAGGCAAAATAGAGCCACACAGGAAGACCAAACAAAGATACAGGGAAAAAGAAAGCATAGTCAAGGAGACACCATGAAGCTGCTGAAGGGGTAAGATGCCAGAACATTACCGGTGACGGCCACGAGGAAATACACGTAACTATTAAAAAACTGGTAAAAATTAGGAAGCAAGATGTGAGGTAACAAATCACGAGCTTTGTGGTAAAATACAAAATAACAAATGGGTTAATTTAAGTTGTAAGAGCTAAGTAATAATAGCCTGAGCTAACAGGCCAAACAGTTTCTAATTAGTATAGGTTTCTGTGTGATTACTCGGGACTGGACTACAGGGAAATGAAAGCATTACCTCCCAGTTTCAGATTTTTATTCCTGCTGCTATTAGTTATCACACATAGGCAATAGACTTTAATTCAAAAGCATCTAAAAAATCATGAAGCTGGAAATTTACAAAAATAAGTTTTTGCTTAGATTTTTTTATACCTTATTTCTATTTTGTGCACACTGATGTATTGCTTATATGTATGTATGTATGTGTGTGTGGAGGATACTGAAGCCCCTAGAACTGGAGTTATAGACAGTTGTGAGCCTCCATGTGGTTGCTGGGAATATAACCCAGGTTTTCTGGAAGAGCAGCCAGTACTCTTAACCACTGAGCCATCTCTCCAGCCCCAAGAGATTTTTAAATTTCTTCTAGGTTAAAAGATGTTAAAATATACCTAGGAAGCCAGCTGTGGTGTAAAAGCATCTTCTTCTCTTTAATTAGCTCTATAATGGAGACAGACTCAAGTAAGTATAACAAGCTACAACTCTTACCTTACTTTGACTGGTTCTTCTGACCTATCAGAGACGGATAAGACTTTTCTACTTTGTTTTTACTAAATACATTGATTTGCAGTAATTGTGTCATATATGTTCCTGATAACTGTTTTCATTTATTTGAAGCTTTTTTAATGCATCACCATGAGACTAAAATAGGATGGGCAGGGACTAGAAAGATAACTCAGTGGTAGTACTTGTCTAGATGGCTCAGCAGTTAAGAGCACTAGCTGCTCTCCCAGAGAACTTGGGTTAGATTCCAGACACTCACTTAGTGATTCAATCATCAGTTAACTGAGCTGCTGGGAATCAGATGCCCTCTTCTGGCATTTTGGACACCAGGCACACTTGTGGTGCACAGAAACACATGCAAGCAAATTCCCATATACATAAAACATTTGTTTCTTATTTTTATTTATTTATTTATTTATTTATTTTGAAGCAGGGTTTCTTTATGTAGCCCTGGCTGTCCTGGAACTCTTTCGGTAGGCCAGGCTGACCTCAAATTCAGAAATCTGCCTGTCTCTGCCTCTCAGAGCTGGGAATTAAATGTTTGTACAATCATGCCTGAATCTAAAAGAAAAATAAATTTAATTAAGAAACACTGTGAACAAAACTGCTGCTAAATTTCCTGAAAATAACTAAGAAAGACAATCTGTGGCTAGTATACAGTTTTTTAAAAACAATCCCACCCCCCAAGGCAGATTAGTTCAAGGCCAGCCTAGCCTACAGAGGGAGTACCCAGGACAGGGCTAGAAAGAGGACTCAGAGGTTATACTGTTCTTACAGAGGTTCTGAGTTTGGTTCAAAGCATCAATATCAGACAGCTCACGACCGCCTGTAACTCTATAAGCTAATTCATTAGCATTGTGTTAAGTGAATAATATCACAATCTAACAAAAGATTATAATTAAGGCCTCTTGAGTGTAGAAGTAGACAAGATCTGCTGTACCAAAAACTAAAGGGAAACAAGTTCTTTCAGATTTTCTATCAGGCTTGGGGAGCAAGGCCTTTTCTTGTATTCAAAGTTGTTGTGACTCAAAAGTCTGTGGGCACTGAAGGAATAAACGGAAACTAAAACTCTACCAACTACGCCGAGGTTGGAGATCCACAGCAGAGAATAGCTAGGAGTTGAGAAAATATTACTTTCCTTCCTCCTGAGCATCTACATAATGTTCTCAGCCCTCTAGCAGTTACACAAAGGCCTGTATATAACTGAGTCTGCAAGTAACAGACAACTGAAAGTGACTATGCTGGCCATCATCCAGTTTCCTCAGCTGACCTCTGCAAGAACCTGGACAGAGAAAGGAAAAGTGTGTATTAGTCTAGGTCATTCTGAATGTATCTGTTACAGCAACCAGTGTTTCCTAACTAATATAAAGGCTGAAGCCTGAGCTAGAACAACAATTTCCCTTTCTTTTACTAGTCAAAGGCAGTAACTAAATATCCCAGGTTTACCTGAACAAAATCACATTAACATTCCTTTTAAATAACTTTAAAAACTATTATCAACTATATCTAAATGCTCTGCTTCATAAATCATTCCTAAATACCTAACAGAAAGCCTAACTACTAGAAAGTAGCTCTACATTGGTAAAACACAGGCAGATACTACGTAGTGAAATTAATCTCCACTCAATTAAGTATTAAAGGATTTTGCAACAGCTCAATTTCTCCCTAAGTGAGGACCGCTAATACTATAGTTGTCACAGCTGAGAGAATACCTCAGAATTTAGAAATGAGGGCCTCTAGAGCTTTGATCTTAATTACTTTCTCAAACCAAGGGAGACATATTCCATTCTAAGACAATTTAATTTTATTTTATTTTCTTGGGAGGAGGGTTGTTTTTTGAGACAGGCTTTCTCTGTTTAGCCCTGGCTGTCCTGGAACTCACTATTAGATCAGGCTGGACTCAAACTCAGAGATTCTCCTATGCATCCCGAATGTTGGGATTAAAGGTGTGCACCCCCACCACCCGGCCTAAAATAGTTTCTTAATAAAGAAATCTGTACATTTCCCTGAAGGGAAAAATGTACGTATTAAAGCCTCCATCAGGTGTGGTACATTCTTGCCACAATGCATGTATGGAGCACAATGTAAATTCTTTTGTTGCTGGTTTTTTTTTCTTTTGTTTTGCATTTTTATTTTTTGAGACAAGATTTCTTTGTGTATCTCTAGCTGTCCTGGAATTCACTCTGCAGACCAGGCTACCCTAAAACTCAGAGATCTTACTACCTCTACCTCCCTGAGTGCTGGGATTAAAGGCGTGCACCACCATCACCCAGAGTAAACTTTCAACAATTGGTTCTCTCCTTCCTTTTCTTTGGAGCAGGGTTTCAAGGGAGAGAGACCTTTTTATTTATTTGTTTGTTTGTTTGTTTGTTTATTTCGAGACAGGGTTTCTCTACAGCTTTGGAGCCTGTCCTGGAACTAGCCCTTGTAGACCAGGCTGGCCTAGAACTCACAGAGATCCGCCTCTTTAAGGGAGGGTCTCTCTTAACTGTTTCTGCTGAACTTCATACTTCAAGCTAGACAGACGAGCTTCTGGATGATTATGTTTCCATCCCCTACCCTGCCCACTGCACTGCTTGAACTACAGATATGTATTTTACATGGAGGCCTGGAAATGTGAGCCTATTTCCACACTGACCAAACGTCAGAGTTTGGAACCCTAGTTCCTCTACCTCAAACAAAGATCCCATGTCCACGTTAGACAGTTCTGCTCTCTCAAGGTTATTGCCACTCAAAATATGACCATAATATCAATAGAAGATATGAAATCAAAAAGAGGAATGGTTCAGCCATTAAAAATTAAAAACATTGGTTGCTCTTACAAAAGACCCAGGTTCAATTCCCAGCACCCACATGACAGCTCACAACTGTCTGTAATTCCATTTCCAGAGGATCCAACACCCTCATACAGACATGAAGGCAGACAAAACACCAATGCATAAAAAAATAAAAATTGAAAATAGAAAGAGAAAAGGAAGTAACTACAAGAATAATTTTGGAAAGGGTACTACAGAAAGGGTTTTTTGCGGGGGGCAGTGTTGAGACAGGGTTTCTCTGTGTAGCTTTAGAGCCTGTCCTGGAACTAACACTCTCTCTCTCTCTCTCTCTCTCTCTCTCTCTCTCTCTCTCTCTCTCTCGACCAGATCAGCCTTAATTCCCAGAGACAGATCCACCTGCCTCTGCCTCCCAACTGCTGGGATTAAAGGCGTGTGCAACCACTGCCCGGACCAAAAGGTTTCTTTAAGAAACATTATCTCAACAGACATGAACAAAATAAGAAAGCCAGTTATATGGATCCATCTGGAAAAGGGCATTTCAGGTACAGAAATCAAGCGAAAAACTCCTAAAGTTATAATTTTTTAAAAATGTTCTCAAGTAGAAAAGAAATGCTTAATATACTTGGAGACCACCAAAGTCTAACTAGAACTAATTAACACAAATGAAGAAATGACGCCAAGGAAGGCCAAGAGCCAGATTACAGAAAGTCTTAAAGGACAAAGTCATCAGCATTTTGGACTTTGATCTAAATTGTGATGGAAATAACTATAAGATTTTTCAGGAGAAAAGTGACAAATTCTTAATTAAGATTTTATAATGATTTGCTACACGAAAAATATCACAGAAGAAATAGACCAATGATGATATGGACTTGAGAGACTGCTCAACAGTTAAGAGAACTGGCTGCTCTTCCAGAGGTCTCAGGTTCAATTCCCAGCACCCATATGGCAGCTCACACCTGTAACTCTGGTTCCAGGGGACCCAACACCCTCACACAGATATATATGCAGGCAAAACACCCATGCACATATTAACACTGAAAATAAGTGAACAGAACTAGAAGATGAGTTAAGAGATTTATAGTAACTTAAATGAAAGATAAGACAACTCTATAGTCTTGTGGGTGGGGGTTCAAAACTGGGTCTCTCTGTGCATGTAGCCTTGGCTGTCATTGTACTCACTCTGTAGACTAGGCTGGCCTCAAACTCAGAGATTTACCTGCCTCTCCCTCCCGAATGCTGGAATTAAAGGTATATACCACCATCACTGGCTCTATAGCCTTATAGAGTAATGATGGAAACAAGAAGGGCAGTTTCTTCTATTTGAATGTAGTAACTAACAGACATATGAAATGAAAGATTAAGAACAGAATCATAGGGCCAACTGTTATGATCTGCTGGTCTGGTCTGTCACCTGTGTACCTTGTCCCTTTAAGAGACAAGCCCCACCCTCTCCCAACCCCTCCCCTTCCACCAAGGGAAGCAGATGGATATCTCCCCATCTCCAGCCTGTGCTTTCTCTCTCCCCGCCCCTTGGCCCTCTCCCTGTCCCTCTCTGCCTCTCTCACTTCTTCCTCCTTTTCCCCTTCCCCTTTCCTTTTCCCTCCATAACCCACTAAATAAACTCTATACCCATATTCTCTCTCTGCATGGCATATCTGTCTCTCTGCTGTGGTCTCCCACCTGCCAAGGCCTCAGGGAACTCACCGAGGCCCCTTGTGGAACTTGCTGCCCCTCATGGGACTACCGCTCCTCGTGGGACTGGCCTTCCCCCCTTGTATCTTTAAAAAAGAACACCAACAGATTGACTCAGTGGGTAAAGAGCTTGTCATACAGACTAATTCCTGAGTTCAATTTCAGAATCCACATAGGAGAATCAACTCCTTAAACTTGTCCTGTGACCTCCATGTTACGCAGAGATACAAGCACTGCCACACAATACAAAAACACAGTGAGGTGGTCTTAATGAAAAAGGATCTCATAGGTTCATACAGAGTGGCACTTCAGGAGGTATGGGAATAGGTGTGGCTTTCTTGGAATAAGTATATCACTGGGGGGCGGGCTTTGGGGTTTCAGAAGCCCAAGCCAGGCCCAAAGGTCACTCTCCCTTCCTGCTGTCTACCCATCTGGATTAGAACCCTCAGCTCCAGCACTATGTCTGTCTGCAAACCACCATGCTTCCTTTCATGACAATAATAAACTAAATCTCTGAACCTGTAAGCAGCCCCAATTAAACATTTTCCTTTATAAGAGTAGCCGTGGTCATGATGTCTCTTCACAGCAATAAAATCCTAACTAGGACACACAGATATATTATTTTAAAAAGTTTTATAAAAAGGAATGAAACTGATCAAATCAGTACTTGTTAGGTTTAAGCAGAAAGATTGAGTCTAAAGCCATCCTCTGCTATTTAATGAATCCTTGTATAACATGTACTACTACAAAATCTAAGAAATAGAGAGCAAACAGGCTGGAAGGATGGCTCAGTTGGATAAAACGTCATTGTGCAAGTGGAAAGACTTGAGTTCAAATCCTCAGAACCTGTAGAAAAGCTGAACACTTAAGACAGATGTCTGTAACCTCAGTATTCTTACTAGATGAAGTTCAAAAATCACCATAAGCTAATGAGGCAGTGTAGTGGTTTGAGTAAGAATGGCTCCCATAGATTCATATAGATGTAGCCTTGTTTGAGTAGATGTAGCATTTTTTAGAAGTATGTCACTAGGGGTGGGCTTTGATGTCTCAAGGTGCCTCTCTCTCTCTCTGAAACTGTTTCAGCACCATGCTGCCATATCTACCACCATGCTCCCTACCATGATGATAATGGACCTCTGGAACTGTATGCAAGCCCTAGGTTAAATAAATGCCTTCTTTTATAATAGTTCCTTTGGTCATGGTGTCTAGTCACAGCAATAGAATACTAAGACAGGCTGCTAGCCTGGCTTACACAGTAGGAAAAAACAACTAACAGACCCTATCTCAAACAAGACAGAGGGCAAGGACAGACACTCAAAATTGTCTTCTAACCTCCACAAGCATTTCATGACACCTGTCTACCCACATAAAATCATTTGTCCAGCATGTAGGTGGTAGAGACTGGAGAATCAGTTCAAAGTCAGTCTCAGCTAACACAGTGTAGTTTGACTGGGCATACGCCTTTAATCCCAGCACTCTGGAAGCAGCGGCAGATGGATCTCTGCAAATTTGATGCAAGTCTACAGAGCAAGTTTCAGGACAGCCAGGGTAACACAGAGAAACACTGTCTTGAAAAAAACAAAAAAGAAAAGAAAAAAGAAAAATCATCCTCAGCTAACTACAGAGTTCCAAGGCCAGCCTAGGCTAAATGAGACCCTGTGGGAGTGGGGGAGGTATCGTTTATTATATTAATGCATTATGATTCATCTAGCCTTTAAATTTTGGCTTTTCAAACTCTAATGTTAACACAAAGACTAGTGAGATGGGTCAGCATTTGCTGCTGAGCCTGGCAATCTGAATTTTAGCACAAAGCGATGCCTGATAGAACCAACACCCACAAGGTATCCTCTGACCTTACTCATTCATGCATTATGTAATGCACACATATAGTAATAGATTGTGGTGAGCACACAAACGCGCACTCATAGGCATATATATATATACAATAAATAAGTTATATTTCTTAAGTCAAAAAAAAATGAACAGGTATGATGGCACATACCTTTAACCCCAACACTTAGGAAGCAAAGGCAAGCAGGTCTCCAGAGCTCACTGGCCAGTATTCCCCACTTGGTGAGCTCTAGGGTTGTGAGATCCTGTCTCAAAAAGCAAAGAGGGGCTGAAAAATGACTCAACTGTTAGAAGTGCTTGCTGCTCTTCCTAGTGACTCACTACATGTGCTTCACAATTACCTCTAACTCTAGTTCTAGGGAATACAACACCCTTTCTGATATTGATGGGCACTGAACTCCCAAACACAAACCTACATGCAACACACACGTACACACAATTTTTAAAAAATGAAATAAAATCTTTAAAAAAGAAAAAGGTGTATTTAATTCCAACACACCAGTGACAAAAGTAGGTGGATCTCCAGGTCATCCAGGACTACACAGAGAAACTCTGTCTTAAAAAAAAACACACACACACACACACACTGAGTTTTGGTTGAAACATTAAGCACAAAGTTGGCAATACAAATCTAAAAAGAAAGGCAGGCCTAAAGACTTGACTGACTCTACCAGAAGGTTCTGTAACACAATTACATTTAGTGATTTTGTGTGTGTTTTAATAATGCTTGCCTGAAGATCAGAGTGCAGAGCTAAATCACTAGAGCCCAGGCAGTGGTGGCACACACTTTAATCCCAGGACTCAGAGACAGAGGCAGAGCCATCTCTCCAGCCTCTCCCGTTTTTAAAGATAATTTCAGCTGGGCTGTGCCTTTAATTTAATAATTAAGGGCCTTTAATCCTAGCACTGGGGAGGCGGAGGTAGGCAGATCTCTGTGAGTTCAAGGCCACCCTGAGCTACACTGCTGATCCACCTTTATTCCCAGCACCAGGGAGGTGGAGAGGGGAAGTGATATGGCTGGGCTGAGAGAGGAGGGAGGAGACAGAAGCTCAGTGTCATCTGAGGCAGCAGTCTGAGCAGGTAGTCTAGAAAAGAACAGCATCACCCCTTTAAGTCTCAGCATTGGTAGAGGTAAGAACTCGAGTGGCTGGCCATTCGCACTACTACTCTGATCTCTCAGTTTTCACTCCTGAGTTTTTATTACAAGAACAACTAGAAGTCATGCTCCAATCATGTATAAATGAAAGACTACAGATATTTGCACTTCCTATGTATGAGCTTGCTACAGGATGGAGTAAAATAAAGAAACAAGCAAGAACCAGGGAATGTTTTAAGAACAGGAAGAGAAAAGAAAAATAGGAAAGTTGTCAGAGAAACAGCAATGGGATGAGTATTGTGGGGAAGGGGTAGCGGCAAGAATAGAACACATGGTCAACAGTAGCAAATAGTTCACATAGCTTGAGAAGATGAAGATTAAAGAAAAAGAATGTAAGATTTAATTATATAAAAAAAAAGTTCTCTGAGCCATTCACAGAGTTCTTTTTGGAACTCTTATCACAATGAGACTTTTCACAAGTATCCACCCTATTTTAAGTTGCAAAATAAGTTCTAATATGGCTACACTATGGAAAATTATACAACAATAAAAAAGCAAAGTATTTTTATAAGGAACTAACACAGAAGAGATACTCAGAAATCATTTGACTGCTGGGCAGGGGTGGCACACCCCTTTAATCCTAGCACTCAGGAGGCAAAGACAGGTGGATCTCTGTGAGTTCAAGACCAGCCTGGTCTACAGAGCAAGGTCCAGCACAGAATCCAAAGCTACAGAGAAACCCTGTCTCAAAAAAATAATCATTGAAAGAAAAGAAGAAAGGGAGGGNGGGAGGGAGGGAGGGAGAGAGAAATCATTTGAATAAAATAATTCAGCAACAATAACTACAAACTTCATGAAGTGGGGATGGGGTTCAAGACAGGGTTTCTCTGTAACTTTGGAGCCTGTCCTAGAACTCGCGCTATAGACCAGGCTGGCCTCCAACTCAGAGATTCACCCATTTCTATCTCCCAAGTGCTGGGATTAAAGGTGTGCGCCACCACTACCTGACCCATGATCATTATTTACATAGGTATTAGCTAAAAAGCAATCTATGGTTCTAGGGGTGGGAAGTCTGGTTAACTTTGGAGAAGGGAAGTAAGTAGAGGAGTTAGGGAACATTTTGGGAAGTGAAGATGTTCTCCACCTTGATGTGAGTAGTGTACATACTGGGTACATTAGTCTATAAAAATTCATAGGCTGTGGTCTACAGAGTGAGTTCCAGGACAGGCCCCAAAGTTACAGAGAAATCCTGTCTTGAAAACAAATAAATAACTCATAGGTTGAATGAACCGTAGATCTGTGGACTAAACTAAGTCAAATCTCAATTTCAAAAGCAAGTCAAATCATGACCTTGAAGGCAGTTTGGGGAAAGCCTAAGTATACAAACCATAATATCAAGATTATACATACAAAGTAAAGAAACAGACAGAATACAAACTCAAGAAGGTTGTTGGTAAGGCAACAAGATAATGTATATTAGGAGAAAGGAAATAACACATTTCAAGAAAATTGTGGTTTTTATTTTATTTGAGCTATAAGACAGAACAACATAACTAAAATCTTTAACATACAAAAGGGTGTATCAAGGATTTAGCCTCAGAGAGAAGGATAAACACTTCTTTCTTTGTGAATGCTATGAATAAATATAGAAAATATCTTTTTTTTTAAGTTTTTCGAGACAGGGTTTCTCTGTGTAACATCCCTAGCTGTCCTGGAACTAGTTCTTATAGATCACAGAGATCCACCTACCTCTGCCTCCCAAATGCTGGGATTAAAGGCGTGCACCACCACCGCCAGGCTGAAATTATCTTTAAAAACAGGGGAGAGGCTGGAGAGATGGCTCAGCAATTAAGAGTTGTTCTGCTTTTGCAAAGGACTTGGGTTCAATTCCCTGTAGACACTAGCAGCTCATAACAGTCTGTAACTTAGTTCCAAGAGATATACAGCCTCTTCTAGTTTCCAAACTATGTGATATACTAACATACATGCAAAAAGACACTCACATACATAAAATAAATAAAAACAAAGGGTGGCTGGCAAGATAGATCAGCAGTTAAGAGCACTGGCTGCTCTTTCAGTGGTCCTGGGTTAAATTCCCAGAAACCACATGGTGGCACACGACTATCTTTAGTGGGATCTGATGCCCTCTTCTGATATAAAGGCATACATGCAGATAAGCACTCATACACATAAAATAAATAAATCTTTAAAGATAAATAATTTTAAAAAAGTAAAAAACAATGTTTGTTTTGTTTTGTTTTTTCTAAGACAGGGTTTCTCCGTGTATTCCTGGCTGTCCTGGAACTCAGAGATCCACCTGCCTCTGCCTCCCAAGTACTGGGATTAAAGGCGAGCCACCACCACCCGGCTTAAAAAAATATATTTTTTTTAAAAGGAGAGAATTGGAGCTGGAGAGATGGTTCAGCCTCTGATTGCTTTTACAGAGGACCTGGGTTTAATTCCCAGCACCCTCATAGCAGCTCACACCTGTCAGTAGCTCCAGTTCCAGGTAGTCTGACACCCTAACACAGAGATAAGTGAAGGCAAAATACTAATACACATAAAAACTAAAAAATCATTAAAATATATTTAGAAAAAAAGGGGAGA
The DNA here is from genome assembly GCA_001685075.1 of Bramus lutescens. Classification (NCBI taxonomy): domain Eukaryota; kingdom Metazoa; phylum Chordata; class Mammalia; order Rodentia; family Cricetidae; genus Bramus; species Bramus lutescens. Next base: position 8,551 of record LOEQ01002053.1, on the reverse strand, counting down.
TCAAGCAGCTTTGAGCACATCACTGAAGCATACAATAAGGTCAACTGCACCAGGTAAACTAAGTCAGTAGAGAAAACACATTTCAAAAGTTTTGACTAGGTACTAGATGGCATGGCAAAGCTCCGAAGCTCAGAGAATAAAACGTGGGAAAACAAAATCGGGGGAGGGGGTTAAAAACCGCAGGCTAACATAGTATAACTCAAAGAATATAATGATGCCTGAGGAAGCTTATTTTATATGATGAGCAAGAGGCGGGAGACCTGTAACTAACATAGTATAACTCAAAGAATATAATGATGCCTGAGGAAGCTTATTTTATATGATGAGCAAGAGGCGGGAGACCTGTAACTGGGGTCTAAAGCAGAGCTATACAAAAGCAATGCTGTCCCTGGCGTTCATTCCTACAGAACATTTTTCTACAAATCTAACAAGATTACGAATCTTCCAAGGTCCCTTTCTCGCCAATCTCCTTTCACTGAACTTCTACCGCTGTGAGTGCCAGTTTATCCTTTCTGATAAACTCTGAAGACCTTTATTCCCTACTCATAAATACACCTACTGTTGTCTAATAAAGTATATAAACACATCCAGTCCACTCGGAAATCTCACAAGGACTTTCATATTTCTATCGCTTTTCCCATTAACGAGAAGGCAGAGCCTTCATCTACAGGTTCTCTGTCCACAGCACCGGCCTCGAGAATGCACACGTGCAGGTATTTTTTTTAAGGTGGTTTGTCGTTAAGGAGATGGGTACTGAGGAGAATGTTAATGATTCTGGATACTTGCCTATAAAAGTATAATGACCACCAACTCCAAATGCTTAGGGATGCTCCGTTTTTCTAAGTGTTGGGATAAACTCTAAGAAAGTCAACACTATCAAAGTGGCATCCCTCCCTCAAACTAATAACTTCCTCTAGATAATTTAATAAGTCTACTCTCTGCTGCTCATTCACCCTGTCTACATTCCAGCACCCCTTCTCTCTACCCAGACCCCGGGACTACAAATGCCCCCAAGAACCATTTTATTCACTCCTCCAACCCGCCCTTCCCCAAGTCCACTGCAACCCCAGGCCCTCACCTTCATTTCTCCACTCCCCTTTCCTCAGCCTCCTCAGACCTCCCACTCCTCCCAACCGACTCAGTCCCCACCCCTCACCGCCGCA
>LOEQ01002052.1:172289-191525 GCA_001685075.1 Bramus lutescens | reverse complement strand
AAAAAGATTACAAAGAGTTGGAGAGATGGCTCAGCAGTGAAGAGGTGGCTCACAGCTATCTGCAACTCCAGTTCAAGGAAATCTAACACCCTCTTCTAGCCTCTGGGGGCACCCACACACACAGGTATATGCCCACACAGGCAGAGACATACGCATAAATAAAAAGCAGAATTGGGTCTTTCAAGAAAGAAAGCACACATAAAGTTGGAAGGGAAAATGGTGCTGTGGGACAATGGTCTTGTACCCTGTCACTTGTATTGTTTTAATAAAATGCTGATTGGCCANAAAAAGATTACAAAGAGTTGGAGAGATGGCTCAGCAGTGAAGAGGTGGCTCACAGCTATCTGCAACTCCAGTTCAAGGAAATCTAACACCCTCTTCTAGCCTCTGGGGGCACCCACACACACAGGTATATGCCCACACAGGCAGAGACATACGCATAAATAAAAAGCAGAATTGGGTCTTTCAAGAAAGAAAGCACACATAAAGTTGGAAGGGAAAATGGTGCTGTGGGACAATGGTCTTGTACCCTGTCACTTGTATTGTTTTAATAAAATGCTGATTGGCCAGTAGCCAAGCAGGAAGTACAGGCGGGGTGACCAAGCAGGAAGTATAGGCAGGGTAACCAAGCAGGAAGTAGAGGCGGGGCAACAAGAACAGGAGAATTCTGTGAAAAAGAAAGGCTCAGTCTGTAATCATCACCCAGATACAGAGCAAGCAAGATGAGAACGCCTCACTGATAAAGGTATCAAGCCACGTGGCTAACACAGACAAGAATTACGGCTTACTGTAAGATGTACGAATTAGTTAATAGGAGCTACTAGGCCAACTAGTTTATAATTAATGTAGAACTCTATGTGTTTCCTTGGGACTGTATGGTTGTGGGAGCAGATGGGACAGAAACCTCTGTCAACAAAATGGTAGGAGAGGACAGGGGAGAAGTTGAGAGGATGGAGTAGGGTGTGAATTTGAATAAAATACATTCATGTATGAAATTCTCAAACAATAAAACGAACAAGGAAATTTTAGTTTTGCTCATATAACATGTTACCGAATTGACTGAGTTTAAGATTATTTCAGATTAATGTCAAAATGGACTGTGTTAATTACCCAAAGCTGTTACACTTTCAGCCACATCACACATTGCAAAGCTAACACGACCTTTACAACAGGTAATTCCGTTGTTTTTTTTTTAATACAGTGCCTTCCTGTGTATCTCAGACAGGCCTGGAACTCATTACACAGCCTACACCAGCCCTGAACCTGCAATCCTCCTCTCTCTGCTTCCTGAATACTGGAATTAGAAGAGTGAACTGTCTTGCCTGGCTTCCCATTTCAAGCACAATACCAAAAAACTGAGAAGCCTAAACCAGGTATGGTGGCACATGCCTTTAATCTCAGCATTTAGGAGACCGAGAGAGGCTATCCCAGTGCATTTGAGGCTGGCCTGCTCTACACAATGAGTTCCAGGTGAAACAGAACTACTGTTCTAAGACCCTGTCACAGAAAAAAAATTTAGAAAAAAAACAAAATTTACCTCATCCATAATCCTATAACTGAGTACTAATCACTGTTAATTAACACATTGTTACTTAATCACATGCCTTTATTGTATATTAGCTAGCAAATTTTATGATAAAAATAATTTTTTCCTGTTTATTATTTTAAAACAAGTTCACCGATAAAAAATATGCAGCATTGTCACATCATTGAATATTTTTCTAACACAGGTACTTGTTAAGCTCCAGAAGACATTTCTTCATTGATCTAAAATGAAAATAAGCTAAAGCTGAAATCAGATGAGAACAGTAAGTCCGTCTTCTTTAAAGAGTGTGCCTGCCGAAGGCAGTGGTCTCTGGGTCAGGACCACTTTGGCAGTGGCATATTAGATATCCTGCATACAGGATATGTACTTTACGATTCACAACAGTAGCAAAATCGCAGTTATGAAGTAACCGTGAGATAACTTTATGCTTGAGGGTCCCCACATCATGAGGAGATACCTTAAAGGAGACAGCCGGAGGAAGGCTGAGAACCACCAGCTTCATGCATGGAGTCAAAACGCCCTGCCTGATTCTCTCCTCACCTCCCTTGCTCCCTTCCCTATGTCATCAGTAATGACACAAAACATAACACCCTTGAAGCTAAATGTTTCCCTAGTTGGTTCCTTTTTATTAATTTCTAGGAGTCTGATCTGGGGATGACAGGGATTCTACTGTGGTTTTATAATCCAGGGTTTCCATTTTACTCCGAGAAATGTCTGGCTGTCAGCGGCAGCTCCACAGAGGCCTTCCTAGCAGTGTGTGCTCTGCCCTGATTTGCATTGCCTCCTTTCACTCCACCGAGTAACAGAGTCAGTTAATTTTTAACCTGGCAGCGGTGGCATATACCTTTAATCCCAGCACTTGGGAGACAGAGGCAGGCGGATCTATGTGAGTTCAAGGCCAGCCTGGTCTACAGAGCAAATTCCAGGACAGCCAAGGCTATTACACAGAGAAACCCTGACTCAGAAAAAAAAAATTAAAATCAGAGTCATTATAACCTTTTATGCTGGCAACTCTGGTTATTTCTCCTTTGAAAAATTATTTAGCAAAATCAAGTCAATTCATAATAACAATTTACATAATAAGCCAAAAGGAAAACCAATTTTTATTCCAAGTTGTACAGAGGACTCTGCTGTTTTCTTTGAATGCCATGAGTAGCAGGTATGGACCACAAAAGCCCAAGGTAAGGGCAAGGTAACTATGATTCCATTTCTGTTAAGCTCAAGAACAAGCTGCACTAATTGAGAACACTTCAACAGCAATTACCTACAGGATCAGAAAAGTAGCATTGACTGCAAACCAGCCTGAGAGAGGCATCTGGGCCCTGGAGATTCTCAGCAATTAAGTCAGGCTCAGAAAGACGAATATCACAAATTTACCCTCACTTGCGGATCATATGTCTCATCTAAATGCATAAGCTTGTGTATATATGACATAAAACTAGAGGAGGATCTGACTAGCGGAATGTAGGAGAGTTTGGGCCAGAATGGGTAGGAATGAAAATGGGAGGGTAGAAAAAAACATTTTCAAAGTATGGTATGGGAAAATCTTTATGAAACCCAGCACTATGTTCAATGATTATTCATCAGTAGAAAACGTGGTAATGCATAATGTAAACAGCTATGACTTACATTTTAGTTTTCTGGGGCTACCATAAAAACATACCACAAAATAGGTATTTTAAAATACTCAGAATTTATCTAGAGGCTAGCAATCCAAAATCAAAGTACCAGTCAGGCCAGACCTCTCAACTGGAGGGAGCCCTTCCTCCTTCATTGCTCATCCTCTGATGTGCTGACCGTCTGATTCTTGGTGGACAGCTGCACCATTGCAACCCCCCAGTCTTCATACGGCATCACTTCTGTGAGGACTCCACAGGACCTCAACCTAACTCTGTGTTCACCAATAAGGTCATAGTACGAAATACAGGGAGATAGAGACTTGCCGTATACTTTGGGGGAATAGAATTCAATCCATAATATTTTATAATCATGTTCCTAAGTTTTCCCTCAAAACTTTGAATTCTACAAAGGAAACCAGAGGACAAATAATACTTTTTTTTCTAGACATTAACAAACAGGGCATTAAAGTAGAAAGGGTCCATTTAGGAAACAGGAAAGGGGCCTGTTAAAGAGAGTGGAGGCAAGAGGGGAAAACTGGGGGTGGATAATCCAAGCAAGTCTGCGAAAATCTCATCACTAAACTTATTTTGTGCAATAAATACACGTTAATAAAGGTTTCTAAAGAACACAAAAGGCCAGAAAGTGGTGTCTTGGGAGGCTTTTCCGTCAGGGTCAACACAGAATGGATTCTGCTTGCAAGGATTATCATCAAGACTGCAGGCTAGTTCTTAGTTTCCAACGAGGAAAGAGGAAGAAAGACACTTGGGAAAACTGACGCAGTGGCAAGTTAAGCAACCAACAGATAGCTCACTCAAGCGGCAAGGTGGCGCTCGACTTCTCACTCAGCTGTGCCCGTGCTTCCTGTTTTCCCAGTGTCCCGCCAGCTGGCCACCTAAGGAAAGGTTTTGGCGGGGCAGAAAATAGAATTAAAAATGATCTTCCTGATTTTTGTGTTCCAAAGTGGGAAGATGAGGGACAGAGCTCCAGTGCCTTGGGCAAAAATTTGGAAGGAGAATGTTGTTCTGCCTATTAAATGTAAGAAGGAGTCTTTCAGCCCTGGATGAATGGAAAACAAGAGCGAGGGCCTGCTTTCTAATCTACGGCAGAATTGCATGTGTAAGGGAGACAACTGGAGCAGAATGGAATACGACAGTGTCGTGAGTGTTCCTGTGTCAAAGATACGGCCTGTGGCCATGCGGAGCAGGTGGTGCTGAAGAACCCCTGATGCCGTGTGGACAAGAGTCACCTAAGCAGAACCCCACAAAAAAAAAAGACCCATGAGCTCCTTACTCAGTTCACAACCGGAAAGGGAAATCTACGACTTATTAAACTAACAATCTCATCTTAAAATGTTTGTACTATTTATAAAGCATTTCAAATAAATAAATAAATAAACAAACAAATAAATAAATAAATAAAGGCACAAATCAGAAAAACATTCAGCCCTTATCAGAAAAGAATTTCTAAGTTTAGTCTTAAGGGCATCAAATGGGATCAAAATTGAATCTGGTTTGTGCTGAAACAAAATGTCTGAAGTGGGATACTTTATAAAGATGAGGGATTGATTAGCTCGGGGGTTGGAGGTCAAAATTTCAGTATAGAACTTCTAACAAAATTTAGATGGTGCAAGCATGTGTGAACAGCACTTACACAAACTAATACTGTCCTTTGGAGACAGGGCTTCCCCGTAGCCATTTGTTTGGTTCACCATTAGTAGTTCTGCACCATTAAATATCTCAGCACCATTAAATATTTGTGTCTCTCACCAGGCTTTTTAGAGCGGTGATCCAAAAGCTGGGAAATCTGATCTGACGAGGACGGCTTTTCTCTGGTGGGTGAATGTATTCATTTCTACGATATTTACTGAGAATGCATATGATGAAAACCAACGTGTCAGATTTTGTTACAGTTTCCATCCTACCGAGATGAGCAGAACTGGGCAGAGTCTATAAACTCCGGGACACACGGTCATCGGAGGAGGTTAAGGAGGCTTTGGCAAGCTGGGAGCAGCAGTCATCTGGAAACTGTCCTTGCTTCTGGCAGCACAGGAATCGGCTTCAGGAAAATTGATTGTTGTGTGACTGCAAGTCCATCCTGAGCCAAGGAAGACCTCACTCATCTGCTGATGATAATGAGAGCAGAGTGATTCCCCAGGCTGGAAAGAAGCGTTTACTGGGATTCAGTTTCGTTTAGCTGCCCTTCTCACAGCGCGATTCGCTGTCCGCCGCTCCCTGTGCTCTTTATGTGGCCCTCTCTGTCCTAAGCACACGTGTGCTGTCCCCTAGATGTCAAGTTTAATTTCAATAGACAACCTTTTTTTTTCATGTTTGTTGATTCTGTTAGTTCCATCTTGTGCCTTGCATCTTAAATTAATTCATCAGCAGACAAACATTGTGGTCAGAGTAAGAAGGGGAATATTCCATTTCTAAGTAGCAGGAAATCATTACAAAGAAATAAATGTGATTTCCATTTGCTGCGGACACTCCACCATGCTCACAGTGCATTTAAACTCTTCCACCCCATGCACTCAATTTTGAAAATGAAAAATAACTAAGCTGCTCTCTTAATTGAGAGTAGATATGTGGCCCCCACAACTTTGGTTGAAAGAAAATCATGAAAATTCAATAGAAATTTAGTCTTTCAAGGTTTGTCAGGCAATCTGACAGCATCTAATAAGATATGGATATAGAAGAAGAGTAGGGGATGAATCATATTCATGTATGAAATCTCAAGTAATTAATAAAAATATGCTTTTAACAAATTTCTTGATGAGTTATACTCCATTTTTCACAAAAGAGAAATATGGTTTGGGGTACAGCCTAGGTTGAACAGTGTCTCCTCCCAAGTCATTGTTGTAACTCGTGCTCAATGTAATTGGATGAAGGGCCTTTAGAAAAGTTAAACAAAACAAAGCTAAATGAGACTAGAAGGCCCTCACCCTGTACTCACAATAAAGACGACAGCCGAAAAGCGAAGCATGACACCACCAGAACCAGTGCTGTTGACACATTGATTCTGGACTCCTGGATGCCAGAATCAGGAGGGGAAAAGTCATTGCTGAAGACTTCACATCCATGGTATTTTATTAGGGCAGTCCTATCAGATCAATACAAAGTGATATTGAGCGCATGCTAAAAGGAGACCAGGAGATTCTCTTGGAGAACAATTATCTTTACTTGTAACTTTTTATTAATAAAATTTATTAATAAAAATAATTTAATTAGTTTTATTTATTTTTTTGCATACCAATCCCAGTTCCCCTCCCTCCTCTCCTCTCACTCCCGTTCCCCCGCCCCACTCCCCGTCTGCTCCTCAGACAGGGTAAGGCCTCCCCTAGGAAGTCAACTAAGTCCGTCCCATCACCTCTTTGAGGTGGGACCAAGCCCCCACCCCCATCCCCACCCCATGCCTTCATTGGCCAGGTATTTCTCTGTAGAGAATGAGTTCCACAAAGTCATTTCATGCATTTGAGTTTGATCCTGGTCCCACTGCCTCTGGCCCCAAATACTGCCCAAGCCACACCATTGTCATCTGTATTCAGGGGTCCTATGCAGGTTCCCCAGTTGTCAGTTCTGAGTCTGATCTCCCACTAGCTCGGGTCAGCTGATTCTGTGAACTTCATGGTCTTGACCCCTTTGTTCATATTATCACTCCTCCCTCACTTCGTTTGTACTCTGGGAGCTTGGCCCAGTGGTTGGTTATAGATCACTGCTTCTGCTTCCATCTGTTTTTGGAAGAGGGTTCTAGTTTTTCTGGGGTTGTGAACTGTAGGTTGGTTATTCTTTGTTTTATGTCTAAAAGTCACTTATGAGTGAACACATGCTATGTTTGTCTTTCCGGGTGTGAGTTACCTCACTCAGGATAGGTTTTTTCTAGTTCTGTCCATTTATATGCAAATTTCAAGATGTCTTTGTTTTTTACAGCTGTGTAGTACTCCATTGTGTAAATGTACCACATTTTCTTTATCCATTCTTCAGTTGAGGGGCATCTGGGTTGTTTCCAGGTCCTGGCTGTTACAAATAATGCTGCTATGAACATAGTTGAGCAAATGTCCTTGTGATGTGAGTGCAACATGAGGGCCGGCTTGTTGGGGTTTCCGTTCTGCGGCTATGGGGTGTCGGGGCATGCCCCAAAGAAAATAACACAGAGGTCTCCATAAGTTATAAAACTGGATTGGATCATTAGCTCAGCCTTCTTATTAGCTCATTATTCTTATCTATGCTAGCCACACACAGCTTGGTACCTTTCTCAGCCAGGCAGGTCACATGTTGCCTCTTCAGTGGTTTGGGCTGGACTGGAGGAATGAGCTTCCTCCTTTTCAGCATTCTCCTGTTCTCATCGCCACGCCTCTATTTCCTGTCTGGTTGACCCGCCTCTACTTCCTGCCTGGCCAATCAGCATTTTATTAAAATACATGACTGACAGAATACAGACAATTCTCCCGCACCAATGTGAGTGTGTCTCCTTTGTGTATATACCCAAAAGTAGTATTTCTGAGTCTTGGGGTAAGATTGATTCCTAATTTTCTGAGAAATCGCCATACTGATTTCCACAGCAGCTGTACAAGTTTGCACTCTCACCAGCAACGGAGGAGTGTTCTTTTTACTCCACATCCTCTCCAGCATAAGCAAGCATCAGTGTTTTTGATCTTAGCTATTCTGTGAGATTTAAAACTATACCTGAGTTTTGATTTGCATTTCTCTGATGACTAAGGATGTTGAGCCTTTCCTTAAATGTCTTTCAATCATTTGAGATTCTTCTGATGAGAATTCTCTGTCTAGATCTATACCTCATTTTTTAATTGGATTATTTGGTAGTTTAATGTCTAATTCCTTGAGTTCTTTGAATGTTTTAGAGATCAGCCCTCCCTCTTTCTGATGCGGGGTTGGTAAAGATCTTTTTCCATTATGTAGACAGCCATTTTGTTTTGTTGACCATGTCCTTTGCTTTACAGAAGCTTCTCAGCTTCAGGAGGTCCCATTTATTAATTGTAGCTCTCAGTATCTGTGCTCTTTCTGTTATATTTAGAAAGTGGCATTCTGTACCAATAAGTTCAAGGTTACTTACCACTTTACCTTCTATGAGGTTCAGTGTGGATGGATTTATGTTTAGGTCTTTGATCCATTTGGACTTGAGTTTTGGACATGGTGATAGATATGCATTCTTCTACTTGTTGACATCAGCTATACCAGCACCATTTGTTGAAGATGTTTTCTTTTTTCCATTTTGTATTTTTGGCTTTGTTGTCAAAAATCAGGTGTCCATAGGTGGGTGAGTTAATATCCGGGTCTTCAACTTGATTCCATTGGTTCATTTATTTATACCTTCTTGAGCTCCACTATGAAATTCAGAGCCTTTGAGCTGAATATTCAGAGACCCAAAGTTGATTTAAAAATAAAAAAAAAAGATTTTTGTACCCTTAAGACACAAACATCCACAGCCAACCCTACTACTGTCAGCCACTGTCTCGGTGTCACCACCCACTGCTTTCTAAAACAAAAAGACAGGTGGGAGGAGAGATTTTCAGAAGTCTGACTCCACTTGTAATGAATGAGTTAGCTTCTTTTTACCCCTTCATGGAAGGGAAGATACCTTAAAACGTTGTTTGTAAAACACGAATTTATCCTTTCATGTTGGAGTCTTTATGCTGCGGTCTGTGGCATCCTGGGTATCTTCAAACACTTTCCAGTGGTTCTGAACATCAAAACTAGTTCCTTATGAGTCTTAAGACACCATCAGGGAACAAAAGCAACAGACAATGTATCGTCCATGCCTGGTCACAAACCAGGGATCAGCATTGAACTTAATAACAGTCACAATGTTCTTCATTTCCACACTGCTGGAGAAGTGGGGAAGGTCCCAAAGAATTCCTTTATGAATTAGAATTAGCAAAAAATAGTTAATTATATTTAATATTATTCATTAACCTTTATTCTACATTTCTGAAAATTGGTCTAAGAGAAAATGTATGTGAAGCCCCTGTAAAGTACCATGTTGTTATCAGGAAAAGAACTGTATTCTTGGGTTATGATGGGAGTAGCTATTTTCAAGAAATAGCATCTCCATTTTTTTGATATCATAACAAATCAATGCAAACATGATATCTTATAGCAACACAAGTTATTTTAAATATTTAATGGTCAGAAATCCAACATGAGTCCCATTAGGCTAAAATTTAGCAGAGCTGTGTTCCTCTAAGACCTTTGGAATTTATCCCTTTGTTTTTTTCGTGTTCAGGAGACTGCCTGCATTTTCTTGGCTCATGGCTACTTACTCTGTCTCTAAAGTAAAAGGCATGACACCCTAATTCCCCTGCCTCCTTGTTTTATTTATAAGAACCCCAGTGATTGCAATGGGCCAGCCAACCCCTTTAACTCAAGATAATCACACGCTCTTACACTTCTTAGCTGAAGTGTATCTGCCATGTCCCTTTGCTGTGTGAGGAAATATGACCAGGTTCCAGCTAGAACAGAGTCATTATTCGGCTTACCATAACCACCATCTTGGCTTAAGAGAATGAATAACAGACCAAAAGAAAGATGGTTATTCAGTCTTGGTGTGCTGGTAAGATGTTTTCTCAAAATCAACAACACTGTAACTTTTAGGAAATCAGATCATAAATTTTATTGTGAAAGATAAAGTTCAAGCTTTCAAGTGATAATTAGAATAGCAGAAAACTTGTGTCACCAAGATGAAGTGGAGCGTTTTCTCACCCTTAGAGACCTTTCTGATAAGACTGCAATGTGAAATTTACAAATCATTGTGGAGGAATGAGATGTGTTCACATTCAGAGGATCTGAACACTAAATAAACTAACATTTTCTGATAATGCATGATGTTACAAAATCAGGCATGGGGAGAAGATGACTCAGAACCTAAGATAGATGAATGAGTTTTAATGCAATTATGTAAACATCAGAATATGGTTTTACATTCTACATTTGCATTCTACACCAAGCATTACAAACACCCTTCTTCACCAGGTATGGTAGAAAATACCTATAATCCCTGAATTCGGGAGGTTAAAGCAGGGGGCTGGGAAGTTTGGAGTCAGTGTGAGCCACACAGAAAGTTAGAGAAGTTGGGAAATCGGTATCAGCTTTCTGCTGTTTCCTCTCCCTGCTTTTTATCTTGAAAGCTAGACTGAAACAATTGTTTGTGGGAAGCAGAGAATAAAATGTGACGAGCCCTGGAAGGCTCGGCTCATTCAAGCAGATGTCTTAGGGGCTGAGCTACTTCTGTTGCTAATTTTTCTTAATAATGTCCAAAACTTCTGGAATTTCTCATGAACTATCCAGAAACTTCTCTAGTGGCAATGACTTAGTAGTGTCTGCCTAGAGGACCTCACTGAGGATCCTGAAGCTACACACTGGCTCTTTAGAAAGGTATAGCAACCCATCAGGAAGGTCAGTTATGGCTTTAGGAGGAGAAACTAACTCTCAGACTGCCTGTATCCAACTTCTTGTTCTAATCTTATCTCTGACCTCAGCCCAGACACTGGAGGAGAGCTTAACCACTTAAGACCTTCAAACTCAAACATTGCATGCAATGATAAACTCATCATTCTCACCCAAAATTCTATATCTCGTGTTGTATGTTCATACATGTACATGGGTTGTGTGCAAGTATATATGCATGTGTATGTTTATATGTGAGGAAGCCAGAATCATTTCTCAATTGTCATCTACCTTTTGTTTTCTTTTTTAAATTTTGCAATCTTTTTTGATAATATTTTTATTGTTTTTATTGAGCTATATATATTTCTCTGCTCTCCTTTTTTCCTCCGCCTGCCCCTTCTACCCTCTCCCATGATCCCCACGCTCCCAATTTACTCAGGAGATCTTGTCTTTTCCTACTTCCCATATAGATTAAATCCATGTATGTCTCTCTAGGGTCCTTTTTGTTGTCTAGGTTCTCTGGGGTTGTGAATTGTAGGCTGGTTTTTCTTTGCTTTATGTCTAAAAGCCACTAATGAGGGAGTATGTATTATATTTGTCTTTCTAGGTCTGAGGATGTCATTATTTTTTTNTTGTGAATTGTAGGCTGGTTTTTCTTTGCTTTATGTCTAAAAGCCACTAATGAGGGAGTATGTATTATATTTGTCTTTCTAGGTCTGAGGATGTCATTATTTTTTTCCACTGTGTAGTACTCCATTGTGTAAATGTACCACATTTTCCTTATCCATTCTTTGGTCAAGGGGCATTTAGGTTGTTTCCAGGTTCTAGCTATTACAAATAATGCTTCTATGAACATAGTTCAACACATGTCCTTGTTGTATGATTGAGAAAAACTGGTATTGTGGGGTCTTGAAGCAGGTTGTTTCCTAATATTCTGAGAAATCACCATACTGATTTCCAAAGGCTGTATGGGTTTCACTCCCACCAGCAGTGGAGGAGTGTTTCCTTTACTCCACATCCTCTCCAGAATAAGCTGTCATCAGTGGTTTTTATCTTGGCCATTCTGACAGGTCTAAGATGGAATCTCTGAGTTGTTTCGATTTGCAATTCTCTGAAGGTTAAGGCATTTCCTTAAGTGTCTTTCAGCCATTTTAGATTCATCTGTTGAGAGTTCTCTGTTTAGGTCTATACATTATTTTCTTTTTTAAGACAGGGTTTCTCACTGGTCTAGACTCATCAGGTACAATGGATAGACTGGTAGATGATTCCCAGGGACCCATACCTGTCTCTGTCTCCCCACCACTGGTATTTATGAGGGCAATGCCAACATTCTTGGTGGTGGTGGCGGTGGTTCTCTACATGAGGTATGTGAGACACACTTGGATCCTTTTGCTTCCGGCACTTTACCAACAGTTATCATCTCAGCCCAAGAACTCTCTCGACAGCAACGTTTAACCCCTAGTGACCCAGAGACCACACAGAATTTAACAAGCACCACTAGGCAGTTGTAACAAGTGTTCTTGAACAGTTGTGCCTTGTGCCAGTTCCCCCAAATGTTTAAGCACACAGACCCCAAAAGGAGATAATAAAAAGAGGATTCAGAGCAGCAGTGCTGCTAACCCAGCAGTATTATTAATTTTCCAACAAAGATGCTGATGACATCACCAGCAACAGCACTAGCACGTGTGTGTGTGTGTGTGTGTGTGTGTGTGTGTGTGCTGTGTGCCAGACATTGTACCAGGTACTGTTAAAGGTCATGGTAGCTCTACAAGTTCAGTTGTCTGCCCTGCTATAGGGAAAGAAACTAGAAGCCAAAAAGTTCAGGGACCTGCCAAAGTTAGTAAAACTGAGAGATGTGAGCCTAGAGGTTCTGTTCTAAATAATGTACTAAAAAAGTACCACATACAGTATTGTCTTGTGTTTCTAATATATATAGAGATAGATAGATAGATTACATCTGCTTTGTAATAAGCCTACAGAAATCACACTACTTCCTGAAAGCTTACTAAAGTTGATATTCTCACGATACCTGGAAGCTTTGGTGCCCTCCTTGGTGCACAAATACAAAGTCTTGGAGAAACTACATCACTGCATTTTACTCCACTGATAACCTGATAATAAACACCACAAACTCAAGAAGCTTTTATGATCCTCCTCACAGCTTGTCTATGTGAAAGACTGAACAGTGGCACAGAAGGTTTTAAATGGACGGGAAGGCTAGGATTCCTGGCCAAAAGAAAAAAAAAAATCCCAGCTGATATGTTTCTGTGTAAACAGCTGCTACGATGTGAACATGTGTATTCTCTCCACATTTCATGTAGAAGCTTTATCGCCAATACGATGGCATTAAGAAGAGGGGGGAGTTACAAGTTACTGAAAATTTCTCACATGTGAACGTATTAAAAGTCCTTCTAAAAGAGCCATCACACAGCAACCAGGCCCTTTTGGCACCTCTGCTTTGACCATGTCCTTCAGAGATCACAGAAGGAAAATGTCATCTTGGTACAGAGGGCAGCTCACATCAGACAGCAAACCAGCTGCCACCTCTATTTTAGACTTTCCAGCCCCCATAACTGTGGGGAAGTGAATTATCTTTCATCTTAACTTACTTAATCCTGATAATAGTTACAGTATTGAAAACAGATTAAGACAATGTTCTGGAAATAAGCACATCTTTTAAAGCAGTAGGCTCCAACTTTTTTCCAGTTCAAGCCCACAGGGTCATTGCCTAATTCCTTTCCTAATATCAGTGACATATTTCACATCTAAATGCTTAGAGGTAAATTCTCTGCTCTGTCAAAACCCAAAGGAAAAATTTTTCAGCTCAATAGAGGCTGTGCATTATACTGCAGGCAAATACAATCAGAAGCATGACATAGCATATGTCAGCAATATGCTCTCTACTGAAACCAAATTCAAGAGAAGCCAAATCTCTATGAGTAGCATATGCTATATCTAACGTATAATAAAACATTGCATATTTCTAGAAATGCATCACCTCCTAAGGTATATAAGATTAACCTTCAATATTTGATGAGTGACCTTCTGAAATGATATAATTAATCTTTAACATATTACATGTGGGAAGCCAGGCCAATATAAACTCAAAACCTGAAGCACCTTTTTACACAACTTTGGCAGACGACATTCCACAGGCCAAGCAACTGCATAAAGAAATCATCTCAGTTAATTTTTCTGTTTCTTCAATAAAATATCCTGACAAAATCAATTTAAGGAAGGGTTTATTTTGACTCTTGGTTCCGAAGCACACCCATCGTGCTGGGGAAGTCAAAGCAATGGGAGCTTGAAGGAAATGGTCATGTTACATTCCCAGTTGGGAAATACAGAACGAGGAAAGTTTACACTCATGTAAGAGTAGAGTAAAATGGCATGTAGAAAATCTGCTGCTAGTCCATGACAAACTTTAGATGCCAGGCTTGAATGCCAGCTATTATTGACTTTGCCCACTGCTTGTACTATCAGCCTAAAGTGGCCAAGGCAGGCCTCTGGTCAGAGAGAGGAAGAATGGGGAGACACAACATCAACACTGACCAGGTCAGGTCCAGCAAAGAGATAAACAGTGTAAGTCTTCCACCCAAACCTTCTCTTTCTTTCAGCCCCCTCTATTACACCACTCCCCACTGTTGGTGACTTATGTCACTTATCAATCAATGACTGAGCATTTCTTGCTTACTAATGTGACACATTGATGTGATGCTGTCAAATAAAGTAGTGTAGCATAGGATCACAAACACCAGAATTGTTTGTCCTGTCATTTTGGAAGTAGAAGTCCAAAATTGAATTGGTTCTTCTAGAAACCATGAAGGAAACTGTCTTATGCATCTCTCCTGCTCTGATGATTTGCCAGTCAGACTTGGCACTCCTTGATTTGTACATGTAACTCAGATATCTGCCTTCATCTTCACACGGCATTCTCTCTGTGTGTATGTCTGTCCATATTTACCCTTTTTATGAGGACACCAGTCAAACTGCATTAAACCACAGCCTTAATGGTGTCATTCAGTTTGATTACCTGAGAGACCCTATTTCCAAATAGCCATACTTAATTAAAATGTACACAGCTTTGTGTATAAGGAGGAAAGACAAAAATGGAAATATGGAAACACAATAGCTCCATCAAATGTGGCGTTCCAAACTGGATCCCCGGATGCTTTTGCTACAAGTTACCCACAGGTCAATCGCCTGACATTAACAAATCCAGGAGGTATTGTTGTCAGGGATAATGTTTCTATTGCAATGGCAACACTGCCCTTGGGAGAGTACAGTGTTTTCTAAAGGATACTCAGTGAAGTATCAGGGGTGACAGGGTACTCAGCTAGTAACCTGCATTCTGTATTGTATACACATCTTTACTATGAAGTTTGTGATTGTTTTAATAATTTAAAAATCCTTCTCTTGAGAGCTTTGGTTTCTATTTCCCTCTTACATGTGACTTCTGGGTTTTTTGTTGTTGTTGTTTGTTTGTTCGTTTGTTTACTTTTTTTAGTTAATAAGCCCTCGTAGGCAGATGACCTTTTGTATCTTCTACAACTTAAGGAGACTGACATACAGATAGTTAATACTAAACACATACTTGTTGATTTAACCAATGTAAGAATCATTAATCCATTTTAGTAAATTAGTGAAATTTGATGGGAAAAGACATCTACCCAACTGACTAAACTGTCTAAAGCAGCATAGCCATTGGTCCATCTTTATGGCTGTGGTTGTATACGGACCTCTGGCTTCACCCTAACCTTAGCAGCAAGTTTTATTTGCACTTGATACTAGAAATTTTATTGTCATTGGACTGCATTCTGTCCTCAGAAATCCTGTGAGATAAGCAAGGCAGATGTCTTACCTGTCTTGTAAATGGAGACAGTTTTGCTCAGTCAAGAGATTCACCCCAAGCCACCTATTTAGAAGATGGTAGAGCAGAGACCTGAACTCTTCCAATTTCAGACTTCCCACACACCTCTTCGAGCCTGGAAAGAGGTAGGAATAGGGTGTACCTGTAAGGGGTCTCACCTGAACACTTGTGCCAAAAGAGATGTAAGTCAACAGCATCATCCCCAGGAATCAAGAACCTTGTACATACATCATGTATAACAACTACATGCCAAAGGACAAAATCTCATGCAGATTTTGACTATCAACTTAGCAACACAAATTTAATGGTCTCTAGGATAATATAGGTAATGACACATTTGTATAAATTTCACTATAAATATTTGTGGACATAAAAAGCACAAATATGATCAGTGAAATCTGGAGGAACTTAAAGGTTTTTGCCATTTTTATAAATTTAAGGGGAACAGATCAAGAAACAAACATTATACACTTGATAGTGAAAGATCATGGCTATATAAATGTTTACATTTTATTTTAAAAAAGCATTTGTGAGTATAAATACTTAGACTAAATTAGATCCTGTTTACATTTTGGCATGCTTTCCAGAGTTTTACAGGGGGATCTATTTAACAAATTGCTTTGTCAATGGTGTCTTCCCAACAGGAACTGGGTTCCCAGAAATTCTAGCTTCATTTCTGTTGCTGTTATGAAAATATCTCGACAACAAGCAGCTTAGGAGAGAAAGCTTATTTTAGCTCACAATTCCAGATTACAGTCCATCATTGCAAGGAAGTCAAGGCATCTAGTCACACCCACAGTCAACACACAGAGGGAATAAATGCTTGCACATTTACTTCTGCTCAGCCCCTTCTCTACACATATACAGTCCAGGACCAAAGCAGTGGGAATGGTGCTTCCCACAATGGGCAGTTCCTCTCACTTCAGTTAAAGCAATGAAGACACTCTCCCACAGACATGTCCACAGGTCAACTCGATCTAGACAATTCCTCATTAATTAAGAAAATTAATTAAGAATTAATTAATTGATTGATTGATTAAGAAAAACTAATTAGTTAAGAAAAACTCTCTTCCCAAAATTAAAACCAAACTAAAAATAACAACAAAAATACTCTCTTCCCTGGGAACTCCATATTGAATCAAAGTCACACTTAAAATTAACCATCACGCCAAGTAAACATATAAGTTAATAAACGAATAAATAGTTTCAAAATAGAATTAACTAAAAATGTATAGTTTATGTATTACACCATGTTTTAATTCCACATACTTTTCTTCATTTTCAGTTTAAAAATCAGTATTGGTTCAGACTATGACACTCTAACAAGAAATAGCAAAATTACTAAAGCTATTATATTAATATTTAATGTGGCATTGACTACCTTGACTTGAATTTTAAAGTAGTAAATAAGAATCTGGTTAGTGAATATTGATAAATTCAAGTAGATCTCCAAATGTAAACCCAGGCAAAGGGGTGTAGGGAGGGAGAGAGAGAGAGGTGTTTATTTAGAATAAGACATCTACACACTGCCCTCACCCTACTTCCATTTCTCTCCAATGAAATTGAGACCATTTCCAAGAATGTGTCAGCCTGACTCTAGGCCTCACTGATGGCCACAACTTGCCCAGTCTCCCAGTCCACACCATTAAATCTGAAGGTGGGAAAGGGAGGACAGAAGAAGAGTATGTGGGGAATATATTTAGGCAGCAGAAGAAATTTCAGAAATCAGTCTGTTAGCTGCATTGGAAGTCAAGAGTTCAGTTCTGTAAGACCCTGTGTAAAGGAGAGCAGCCACAAATACAGGCAAACCAAGTCAGGGAACTGGGAAATGCGAGAGCTCCATAAAGCAACTCCTATGCCAACAACAAAGATAATCGCAAAGTCATAGAGCCTTGAGTCTGGAAAGGACCACAGGTCCCGCCCCATGCAATGACAGCCGGCACTCCACACATTTACTGATGAGCTCATTCAGAGCTAGGGCTATTGCTAGCTGTGCTCAAGGAAGAGCAATTCACTGCCTGGGAAGAGTACACTAGTTACTAATAGAGCAGTTACTAGTACAGTAGTTACTAGTACGGGAGTTATCAAATTCCCAATCCAGACTCTATTTCCATTTAAGTTTCAAACACAGATATGATACAGAACAAAGGTTTTTCTACAAAGCAGAAAAATAGTGTTTTAAAAAGCTTTAAATTTTGTAGCACTTATGGTTTCATGTAATCAAAACTACTGAATTCTGCCATTTTTGCATGAAAGCCACCATAGACAAAACATGAACAAATGAGTACAGTTTTGTTCTAATAAAGCTTTGTTTATAGCATTGGCAAGGTTGCTCAGAGGACAAAGGTGCTTGCCAACAAGCCCGAGTTCTATTCCCAGGACCCACACAGCAGAAGGAAAGTCTCAAGTACTTCAAGACATCCTCTGACTTTCATGTATATACAATGGCACACATACATCTTCATGCAAATAAATAAATAAGTGCAATTATAAAAGCGATTTTTAAAAGTATTTTATAAAAACATACAGCAGATCTGATCTGACAAGTGAGTAATAATTGCACCTCCCCTGGTCTACAGATTCAGCATTGTGCTTCCTTGAACTTTTGAATCAATCCTTTCAGCTTCATCCTTTAGGTTATATGGAGATGGAAGAAAGGGGGTAGTTTTCACCCATGTTCCTTAAGATCATATAAAAGTCACAAAATGCTTCCCAATTAATGTAATTAACCTTTGAACTCACACAGGTACACACATACTCCAGAGGGAGGAAGAGTGGAGACAGACTATGGGTAAGCATTGTGCCCATCAATCTTTCTCCCACATTTAATGAACAAGTTCACATCACTTATTAACCTCCCTTATTTATTGGTATGTGGGGCACTCATTAACTACCTATAAATCTCTGCTGCTCTCTGCTGGCAACATGAAACTCATAGAAAAGATTCCTGTACGCTCTGTACAAAGGAAATCAGAGTCTAGATTTCCACATTCTTTGGGATATGAAAAGAACTAAGAGAGGATAAGAGTATTTTCAAAAGTAATAGACAGAATCATAAGACCCAAATCCTTAAAATGTTTCTACAAATGGCTTCCCACCATACCAGAATCCTCCGTTCTCTTCCTATCAGACACAAGCATTAGTTTTTCTGACATTCAAAAGTGCTTGTTTTCTACACACACCATAAAGCAGGAACACTGTAATTGATGAACAGTGTCTCAGAGGAGGCTTTATTTATTTCTTCCAGAACTCTAGCACAAAAAGGTGAAACAGAGAGTCAACAGAGATTAAGTGTCCACCTGGCAACAAGCTGAAAGCAAAAGAATTTTTGATGCAAATTACAGTTCCAAGTGGTGCATGCAAAATGAACACCAGCAGACTTTACAGCAGTCTCCTCGGTGGTGAGGAGGGCTTCCTCTTTCTAAGGCTTCGTTAACTAAGAATTCTTTAATATCTGCTCAGTAATGCAACTCCAGAGTCTAAGGAGACATTTGTAATCTTAAAGGGGTGGGGAGAAGGTATATATAAAGGTAGAAAAATGGAACTCCAGAATGGCTCTGCCCTGTGAGTGGCCACTAAGCTGCCCATAGCTTTGACCGTTTGAACTGCATTTAGTCCTCATTGAGGCAGACAATGACTTTGGAGACAATATGAGAAGAAAGGGGGCTGTAAATATTCATTTTTATGGTGATTGCATGATAAAATCTTAACATATCCATTGAGCTAAATAAAATGTCATTAAAATTGTTAATAACCATTTCTTTTCATCTTTTTATTGTGGTTACTTGAATATATATATATAT
>LOEQ01002052.1:153626-170933 GCA_001685075.1 Bramus lutescens | reverse complement strand
ATGATGATGATGATGATGATGATGATGATGATGATGATGATGATGATGATTATGGTGATGATGATGGTGATGATGATGGTGGTGGTGGTGGTGGTGGTGATGATGATTATGATGATGATGATGGTGATGGTGATGGTGGTGGTGGTGGTGGTGATGATGACAATGACGGTGGTAGTGGTGGTGTTGGTGGTAGTAGTGGTGGCGGAGGTGGTGGTAATGGTGATCCTAGAACCACAAGTGGAAAAACCCTGATCTAGATGCAGATTGCTCTAATAGAGATAAACACAAGCAGGAGCTGTTCTTTCCAAAGAGGCTGACTTCTCCTTAAAATCCATTCAATTATTTTTGGAGTAATTTTGATCACAGCTACCCCTTTCTCCCTCCCAACCTCCCTATGAGCTTCCCAAACTGCTCCTTTCCAACTTCACGTGTTTTTGGTTTTGTTCTTGTAACCCACTTAGTCCAGTTAGAGCTACTCATCCATTCCTGAGTGCGGAAGATCTACCAGTGGCCAAGTCCCCCAGCAGCTATCCACCGCCATTAGCTCCTCAGTAGGGGGTAGAGCCTGGAGCTCATGTACACCATCTCTGCCAGCATTTTAGCTGGCTTCATCGCGTGCAGTTCTTGTGCAAGTACCCGCAGCTGCTGAGTTCCTGAGTGCGGTCGCCATGCCACAGCCACAGCACTGTTCCCCATCCTCCGGCTCTTACTCCTTTTTCCTTTCTACCTCCTCTTCTGCAATGTTCCCTGAGCCTAGGTGAGGGGGACGCATCATCTGAAAATCTTTTCAAATCACTTACTGAGGTTATTTTGCAATATATTAAACCTGAACATGCAGCTTGGGTTCAGAACATCTCAGAAAGATGATGTCTCTGTGTCTGAATGATCCAATTGCAACTGTGAAGGACAGCATTGTCCATGGTGATCATTCCAGCTGGGAAAGCCCTGGAAAGGTGCACTCTCATCCTCAAAACATAATCAGGGTAAAAACCAATTCTCATTCAGTCATTTACTACTTCTTTTTTGCTCTCATAATACACTGTAGACTTAAATATACTTATCTCTATGTAACTATAAGAAAATAATTTTATAGTAATATCAAATACACCTAGGGTTTATATTTAAAGTCAGGTTAACCTTGAAATCCAATGATTTCTTCTAAATTTTGCAGCGATATTTGGGACTAGGATTTGAAACATCTGTAAGACTCTGAACTCAAGGCTTATAATGTTGTGACTTTTACTACAATGGGTAACAAAGTTTTCAAATTGTAAGCCTCTAAAACATTTATATACCATAAAATTGTGCTGAAGTTACTAATGTCACCAAATAAAGCTCTAATTTGGAAATAAACAATCATTCTAAAATGATATTTGGAACACAGCTTTCATAGCATAAGACCAAGGTCATCTACCAGCAAAACATGATCCAACATCCTTAAAGTTCTGTCCAAGAAAGCACTATCAACTGGAACACAATGAGATGTCATTCCTGACCACAGAAGACCTAATGCCAGGAATCATCTTGATATCTGTTGTTAGAAAAACACTAAAAATAGGTGTAGTTTTCAGTTGTCCATTACTATCACAAAATTCCTGAAATCAGACTGAGGAGATGTCTCAGCAGGTAACGGTGCTTGCGGTGAAAGTAGAGCCATCTGAGTTTGCTCCCCCGAATCCATTTTTAAATACCATAGATAACCAATTTGTAAGGATGGAAGATTCATTTTGACTCTTGGTTTCCAATTTCTCTGTCAATGGTCAGCTGCCCATTGCCTTTGAGCCTGTGACAAGACCATACTTTATGATGGGAGACTGTGGCAGAGAGAGCTGCTCATCTCATAGTCACCAGGAAGCAAAAGGGAAAAGACGAAAGCAGAGGACCAAGTGTCAATATCCCCTCCGGAGCATTCTGTCAATCACCTAACTTCCTCTAAACTCCGCCTCCTAATGGTTCCAGCCACTCAAAGCAGCACCATCTGACTAAAGGCTGAATCTTCAGTAGACAGGGCTCTGGGAAACGTTCATGATCCAAACTATAGCAAAGATTAGGGGAAAGACTGTCCAGAGCAAATGTTCCGAAATCTGCCTCTCCAGGGTGGATCTGCACAGCTTCTAGCCGTGTGCATTGTTTACTCTTTTCATTGTTGTAGCAAAATATGATACTTAAGTTGGCTCAAAATTGAAGGAGAGACTGAGCATCCATCCTGGCAGGGAAGGCAGAGTGATAGGCAGTTCCAGTACCGTGGGCGAATGAAGCAGCTGCTTGCCCACATCTCAGTAACCCACGAAGCAGAAAGAGAACAGGAAAGGGGGCACAAATATAAGCCCCAAGGCCCATCTTCAAGTAATCCAGTGCCTCCTGCAATGCCTCCCTCTAAAGATCCCATGACCTCCCAAAAGAATGTCAAAACTAGGAACCAAACGTTACAACCTATGAACTTACAAACACACTTAATATCCAAACCACTACATTAAAATATTTCTGGGGGCTGAAGAGATGGCTGGGTATTGGAAAGCACTGGCTACCAGAGGACCTGGGTTTGATTTCTTAGCACCTACGTGGTGCCTCCCAACTATCATTCCAAAGGATCCACACCTCTTCTGGCCTCTGCAGGCACTGCACATACATGGCAGTGCACAGACATACATGCAGGCAAAATACCCGTATGTATAAAATAAAATGAATACGATCTCAGAAAAAGAAAGTAAATATTTCTGATCACATCTCCTATGAGGTATTACTTAATAATTGTGTTAGTTAAGCACATTCCTCAAAACAGCTGTAACTAAGGACAAAACCAACCTGCAAACTTTGTTGACAACAAACTAAGTGAGCCAAGAGTATATCTCAAATGCTGCTAAATATCTGATATTCACAGTCATCTTAGGTGGCCCTTGTGAAAGGGGTCATGTCAACTCAGGGGTCACAACCCACAGGTTGAAAATCACTGCTGTAGGTGAGCTAGGTAGCCAAAATGGCCCTCCAAACTCAGGAAGCCTTCGGTGTTATTAAACAGCACTGAATTTTCTCTTTCTTGTGCAAACAACATTTGATTTATGCCACTATCAGAAGATTTGTCACACTTTTTCACCTTCACTTATGAACCTATCAGTCTTCTATCTAGTGTGAGCCAAACAATACCTCGTCAGTATTTGCTTCCCACGAACTAGCTATGTGCCTACAGCAGGCAGTCCATAAACACTTAACAAGTGCCTGAAGATACCGGGGTCTCGGCTAAGGCTAAGGAAGGGTCAGAGTGTTTGCAGCTGTGTTGGAGATACTTTTCCATGTGCGTTCATTTCAGGTTAACCAACGTTCCCGCTCTGCGGTATCAGGCGCAATGTGAATTTGTGAAGTTTGACCGAATTGGGGATGCTGGGATATGAGCTCTCCTCCTCGATGCAGGCCATGGTTCTGAGTTGAGTTACACACACTCCAGCGTTGTTCTCCAGCTGATAAAATAGTTAAGTCCACACCCATGACAATCTGCATGTGCATCTTCCTTTTCCTGTACAAGGAGTGTTTAGATGTAAGAGGCATCTCATAGTGCAGTCATTGTATTCAAATCCAACAAGACACCTGCTCTTCCACCAGAAAAATAAAATATGCTTGCATAATGGCCAACCTCAATTCTTCCTGTGTCTAAGTTCTTTCCTGGATTAAACTGAGGCATCTTTCAAATCCCCAGACTTATTAACCTTTAATATGTTTATTCAAGTACTTACCAAAATGTGAATGTTCCCTTGGCCTTTCAATAAACACTTGATGAGTAACTACAGAATACCCCTCTGACACAGTGGCGGTAGGAAAGCAGCTTTCAGTATTCCTTGAATTACACCTAAGAAGTAGTCAATGCATTTAGAGAAATGGCTCAACTAAATTTAATGCAGAAAAAAATAAATCTTTAATCCTTCATACTCTGAGTTGAATCTGTTTTTAAAGAACTGAGCTCCTTGAACTACCTAAAAGTTAGAATGGAATCTGAGTGGAAACAGCAGTGACATTCCAGTCCCGGTATGCACAGTGCGCTGCCTTGTGACTCTAAACACACAGACAGGGTGTCTGTTCTGCACCAAGTGACTCTGGGATACGGTAGAGGGAGCATCTGAAAAAGAGCCAGTCTTGGCAGAACCTCGTTGATGCTTTCATATATTCCAAACACGACAAGCTTGGGAGCACTCAAGTCCTTGACTCTGGGTATGACTAAATTTGACTTTTGCGAACTTCAGAACTTACAACGGTACGTGCAGCTCTGAGAGCCCAGGACCTGCCTGAGCTGTGAAAACAAGAAAGCGCATGCTCTCCCTCGGTACTGATTTCCTCAGCAGCAGCCTGAGATTTTTAAGATGTTCTTTAAGATCTCTCTCCCATGAACGATACATAAGACTATGAGTAAGGAGAATAAAGAGTGCTGTTTGTAAAACAGAATCATCCCTGTCACTTCCTAATTGCCATTTGTTGCAGCCGTTACTTATGATTTTTGTGCTAATTGGGGCATTGTCTACCCCTACAAGAGTTGACACATACACAGACAGCAGACAGACAGAGAGACAGGGGATGAGAGAGGAAGAGAGAGGGAGGGAGAAAGTCAGAGAAAACAAAGAGAGTCCACTAGTTTTGCCAAGGATGAAAAAAAAGGATTTAATACTTGGAACAATTACTAAAAGACCAAATGAGAAAATGTGAGACATTTCATTCAACATGAGTAGCCACCACATTCCTATTGACTCTTGTTTACTCTTCGTCATCAATGCACGAGGTGACTGATGGGTAGTATGATAATGTTATGTCCCTGTTCGATACAGCAAATGTGAACTAAGTAATTACTGCAAAAACCTAATGGACTTTCTTGGGCAACACTGTTAGTGAATTATCTTGTTTGCTAAGTCTACCATCACCGTATATGTAATATCCCAAGAAAAATTCAAAATAGTTTTTAGGGCACATGGAAATTAAATGGAAAGTCGTAACATAAATGCCACCCACAAAAGCCGAGTAAAGTGTTCTTGGGAATGATAGAGTATCTGTGGTAGTTTGAAAGAAAATGGCCCCCAAAGGGAGTGACACTATTAGGAGAGGTGTGACCTTGTTGAAGTAGGTGTAGCCTTGTTGGAGGAAGTGTGTCACTATGAGAGTGGACTTTGACGTCTCTTTCGCGCAAGCTTCCCTCAGTGTGACTTTCAGTTGACATCTTGTTGCCTGTTGCTGACTCTCAGTTACTCCTCCAGCACCAGGTCTGCCTGCACACCGCCATGCTCCCCATCATGATGAAAATGGACTAAGCTCCTGAAAGTGTAAGCGAGCCACCCCAATGAAACGTTTTCTTTGTAAGAGCTGCTGTGGTCATGATGTATTTTCACAACAATAGAAACCCTAACTAAGACAGCATCTGAAGGTGAACTAAATAGCAGGAGCCTCCATCCAAACAGAACAAGGTCCCCCAGTGGTCTGCTTACAAAGGCAAGTGTGTTTCCGCCAGGAAGAAAAGACCACTTAGAGAAGGGAGAGGGCTTCACTCTCTGAAGAGAACATCAAGAGGCCAGGTGTGGTGGCATCTGTCTTCCATTCCAGCACTCAGGAGACAGGGACAGGGAGATTTCTAAGCTCAATGCTAGCCTGATCTATGAAGCAGGTTCCATGCTAGTAAGGGCAGCATAGTGAGACTTTGTCTCTAAAGCTAGAAAACAGACTATCTCAGCAACCATTGATTGTCTACAGCTCTCCGTCCCAGAGCAGAGACTGGTTGATGGTCATGGGAGGAGTTCAGGGAAGAGGAGTAGAAATGATGCAAACATGGTACTCACATGTGAAATCCACAAAAAAGAAAAAATAATAAAAAATGATAATGTCAAGAATTTTCACAGCCCTCTACATGGTCATGAGTGAACTTGACTATAGCTAAGCTGACTTCCTAGTAAGACACTGGGTTTGTACCAGCACTTATAAATGCCCAGGATAAAGCAGAAGTGACTGCAGCAGTGGCAAAATCATATTAAGATAGCTAATTGTCACAAAGATCCTATCACGGAGCCCTGTGCCTCCACAAGTTCAAAGTGCTCCATAGTGATATGCCCAAAACCGGGGTGTTATTATACAGTAACTTGCCCAGAAGAAGGATATGTCTTAAGGGTGCTTTTCCTGATGAGAAACAGGCTTGAAATGCTATGTAGATACTAATGGAGTAATTTATTACCAGTAATAATGGTGATGAATTTCCCAAAGCATTCTAACAGGAAGCCCACACACTCAAAAGAAACAAAAGAGATGGCATGGCGGGGTATATATGTATTACTACCTACTAGGAGGCTGGAGTCAAAAGATCACTTGAGCTTATTAGTTCAAGATCAACCTGGAAAGCATACTGAGGCCATGCAATATATATATATTATAATGAAATATAATGTAGTATATTACATTATTATATGGGAAGAAATATATAATAAATATATTTTATTTATATATTTGTATGTTAAAATATTATCTTTTTATATATTTATATTATTTTATTATACGCAATAAAATAAATAAGATATTTGTATATTTTATTTTGTGAATGATATAAAAATTTATTATATATAAGTATATAATGTAAATAAATATATACAGGAGGAAAAGTCAGCTTGTTTTCTCTTTAACTTCTAATTTCCTTTAAAAGAACGATGAAAACATCCAACAACAAAGCCTGAACATCACTTCTGTGTACCTGAAGCTCACACTGGCCATGTTATCAACAAATAAAGATGGTAAAGCAACACTGAAGAATGAGGTGTGCTGCAGGAGCGCCCCCCTCTGGTCCCAGTGCCCTGCAAGAGCGAGCCCCGCGGGTGCCAGTGCGCTGCCGGAGCAGGTCCCTCAGGTGCCAGTGCACTGCAGGAGTGAACCCCTCGGGTGTCAGTGTCCTGCAGGAGCGAACCCCTTGGGTGCCAGTGTGCTGCAGGAGCGAGCCCCTCGGGTGCCAGTGCCCTGCAGGAGCGNTCCCTCAGATGCCAGTGCACTGCAGGAGTGAACCCCTCGGGTGTCAGTGCCCTGCAGGAGCGAGCCCCTCGGGTGCCAGTGTGCTGCAGGAGCGAGCCCCTCGGGGGCCAGTGCCCTGCAGGAGCGAGCCCCTTGGGTGCCAGTGTGCTACAGGAGCGAGCCCCTCGGGTGCCAGTGCCCTGCAGGAGCGAGCCCCACGGGTGCCAATGCGCTGCAGGAGCAAGTCCCTCGGGTGCCAGTACACTGCAGGAGTGAGCCCCTCTGGTAGAGTATGTTCCCAATGCAGTAAATCTAGATTGTTCTTCTCAGGATCTTTGCAAAGCCTGACCATGTCAGACAGATAACAAATAAAGGGAGTTGTGTTGAATAAACAGGTCTTCCTTATTCTGTGAACAGTGTTCCCAGTCAAATTATTTTCCTCTTCGAAATCCCATTGCTTTATGCAATCCTAATTTGTCGGGATTCCAGATCTGTTAGTGAATAGTAGGTATTTATATAACACACATGTAGCTTACACAGCTAAGTGTGGATATACCATTATTCCCATTAATAATGAAGGCATGGAGGTTCAGAGAGGTAACTTATCTTCCCCAGCATAACACAGTCTATAAAGAAACTAGGATTTGAATTCACATACTTTTAAATTCTTGTGACATTTTCTTCACACTGTGTTGTTCTCACTGATGATAATATTTTGGGCACTAGAGGAATTTCTCAGTGGTTAAGAGCACTGGCTGCTCTTCCAAAGGACCCAGATTCAGTACCCAGCACCCACAAGGCGACTCAAAACCATCTGCAATTCTAATACCAACCAACCCAATGTCCTCTTCTGGATTCCATGGCACCACGCATGCATGTGGGGCATACACATACATACAGGCAAAATCCCACACACATGAAATAAAAATAAAGGAAGAAATTAAAAGATTTGTCAAGCTTTTTAAGCAAGCTTAAAATAGGTATACAATATTTTTAAATACATTGAAGGTAAGATCACAACTCAGATTGCTGCGCTTTTTCCTTGAGACAAACCAATAGTTTCCAGGCTTCTTGCTTTTGCTTTATTTCTGCTACATGCTCTCTGCACAAACAGTAGCTATAGTCAGTCGCTACACCTATGGGGAAAGCTAGACCCACAGGTCTGTGCCTGAGGAGAACGTCCAGCATGTCAAGTGAGTTGTTAATTCAAATTCTGCACTCGCATTTTCAGCATGAGAATAAATATCTATGTCTTACCACTGCCATTTTATCTAATAATACGGGGATTGAGCTCAGCCACAAAATTCCAGCTGTCATGAGCAACTCACACTTGCGCTTCATGAATAACCTCTCATCGGAAAAAGCACTGTAATCAGATTGATGAAGCAGTTCCTGTGGTTATCATGGGAGGCGGGAACTGCCCAAACATCCTAGTATCAAATCTTGACAGTTCTCTCCTCAAGATGTTGGTAGATTTCTTTTTTATAAACAGTAATCCATTTCCACCACATTTGCTACCTTGTGGATTGTGCTGGAGCTTTCTGCACAGAGCCCAAGAATTTTTGCTTGTGCATAAACCTAGAATGTCAGAACTCATCGATGCTGCCTTCCATGTTGTCATGGGAAGCACAGTGTTGCATGTGCAGACTATGCGGAGCCTTAGCTGATCAGGGCTGACTAGCTCAAGTCTTAAACTGAAACTGGTTGAAGACTCCAGTAGAAACCATGACAGGGACTTAAGTTTTTCAAGTATGAAACACAGCTCACATGTCCCTTAAAGGGAGACTCAGGTGGGAAAATGCTACACTGCTGCTTGCAGTAGTAAGATCGTTCATGCAGATATATTTCTTTCAAATGATATGTGGAGACCTGACGTTGATTTATATACAAAAAGATTCTAAATCACTAGGAAACATGATCCGTTACTATAGTCTATGAAATAGTCCGCATAAACTGGCAAAATACGTATATTCAAGAATGTGCTACTGGTTTGAAAAATCCTCCCAGAGGAAGAAAATTCCTGTTGCTAAGTTGCCTTAAAACAGCTTGAAATTATCCTAGCTTGATTTTGAGGAACTACAGAACATATCACAGTCTTCTGGAATGAATGAGACTAGCACTTTGCCCGACCTCTTTGAGTGAATGAAGGTGATGGGACGGCACACTTTTTATTTTTATTTTTATGGGCATTCCTTTTCTTTGTCTTCATGGATAACTTTAAACATATTCCAGGTAGGGAAGTGAACGCAGAAAACTCTTATGTGAGACCCCACTCAGCCCAGTTGAATTCCCAATCCTTCAAATTCCCTTTTTTCCCATAAGGCATTCACAATCCAGAAAAGTAACCTCGCCAGTGATGAGCTGGGTTATTCTGCGTCTGACTCATGACTCCACAGCTGAAAGTCTATTCCTAACTGCCCACTCTTCTCAAACGCTGCTTCCTTTCTGCTTTGTCTCAGGCGTTCAGGAACTTTATTCAATCTGTCACTATTGTATGGTTCCATCACCCACGGTGCTGTTATGAACGAGTGGTGCAAAAGACCGAGGACGTCCTGACCAGAGAACGTTCTGCCAAGAATGTCATTCCAAGCACGTCTCCATGCTCAGCAACAGAAAGCAGCTCTGCAGACATGTGGAAGGCCCTTAGCTGCCTTCTAAAGATGAGCAACATCTCCATGCTCAGCAACAGAAAGCTCTGCAGACATGTGGAAGGCCCTTATCTGTCTTCTAAAGATGAGCAACAATGACCACAATACAGGTTTTGGTTGGCTTTGGGTTTTAACTACTTTTTCTTTACTTTTTAAGGAAATAAATCAAAGTAGTGTCACTATTGATTTAGGGTGGGTTTTTTTCCAGTTCCATTGTCCATCTATTTTTTACATCAATCCAAACTAGACAATGCATAATTCTTCAGCCAGTTATCAACTAGTCATAGCCACCCCTACTCTGTAAACCCAGAGTCCTTTTGTTTTGTTCCGAACTTATTCTTGTCCCGTTCTTAGTTCAGTTAAGTTTCAATCTGTATCTTACTATTTGTACTCTGTGTAGTGGTGGCTTTACTACTTTGCTATCTTTGTTTTTGAAGGTACAAGCTTCTAGAAGCTTGTCCTTGCTGGTTAGCTTTCATAATGCCAGAAGTGGCTATGCCAGAAGCTGGAGGAAAAGAAAAAGTTAACAATCATCTTCCTCAACTTTTGATTTTGTATGCTATAATGCCAGACAAGATAAGCCAAAAGTAATGGCATGACTGTTATTGGGATTTAACAATTCATTGTCAACTTATTTCTAATTGGATCTGAGTAAGGCCTTCTCCACAAGACTGAGTTCATGCTAAGTACCGGGGACCTGGTCAAAGGCCCATGGCTAGGGGAGGTGATAGACACCAAAGAGAATATACTGCTTTTATTTTGTTAAATGAAGATGTTGTAAAACTGCCTCCTAAAAATTTATGTCCATAGACTAGTGCTGCCCTCAACCTTGATCAATGAAACTTCCCATTGAACTGAATAGAAACAATAAAGAGATCCATGGTTTATCAAGGTGTTGAAAACAAGTGACTGTTTTCAATTTTAAGTAGTTCACCTATATTACCCTCTCCAAGGTTCAGGAGCATTTCAGAGGAGGGCATGTAAAGAAAATAAAAACCACACTATGAAGAGAGCTGTTGTGCTTTGCAGAGAACAAGGCTGTGGTCCTCATGAACTCACTTCGGTTGTCGTCACCTACCTAGGATTTGCACAAGACTGAGCTCATAAACTTGCATAGATAGAGAAGGGACTCACAGGTCCCAGCCCTCCCTAGGAAGCCATTGGCAGTCTCAGACTGCTGGAGAAATGATGTCATTGTCCTCAGTGATGTAGTCACTGGTGAGTTACTCAAGCTCCGGTGGATAGCGCCACACCCATGCCCATCCAGGCAGCCCAAGCTAAACAATGGGTCACAAAGCAAAACAAACAAAACAAAAAGACATGGAGGTAAAGGGAGAGGGGGGTTAGTGGAGGTTAGAGGGAGCAAGAAGGGGGTGAAGAATGTGTGTGACCAGAATGTATTATTTATGTCTATAAGAATATCAAAGAATAAAGGAAGTAAGATAGTTAAGTGTTTTTAACCTTTAAAAAAAAAATTTCCTCTCATCCTGACCCTAGTGCCTGACTCACTCATTTGCTTGGCAATTTTTGGACCCCAAACCCTCACAGAGAGGGACTTAGGAATATGTTATCCATGGTCAAGGCTGCAGACAGCAGTGTGTGGCAGTGCCAAGTTTATAAGCTGTGAAGTCATTATCCCTCCCAGGGAAACTTGGCTGCCACTGCTGTTTAATGATGTGTTTACACTTAGGCTAACCAAGAGCTTGCCTGCCCATAAAAGAGAAGAAAACTGTCTTCTTTTCCCATCCTACAGTTGTTGAAGGGAATAGAGACATTGACATCTCCTACACTCAATGGTAGATTTAAAACAGCTTTGAAATGGATTCCAGTATGCTGATTAGTATAAATTGCTCCTGTTATTCACTAAGAAATTAAAATTAATAGTTTTGTTCCTCTTAAGTGTATGCAGTAGTATGCTACTATGGTTTTAAGTAATACTGTCCAGAGTAATGGTAACAATAAAAGGATTGTTTACACTTACTTCCATAACTACACCGGCTTTTAAACATTAAGACACATGAACATAGTTTATTTTCAGTCATTTCTTATCCCTTCATTGTCATCTATTCTTAAAGATTGCGTTAGTCAATGAAGAAATAGCAAATAACCTAAGAAATATACTAATCCATTATGGTCCTGGGGATCTGGAGGCATGCATTGCAGGCATTAGTGTTTAGAATCATACATGGATTTTTCTCATCCTATTCTTTCAAATTCCCAATCATTGCCCTCACCCACAACAAGAACATGAATTGGTAGAGTGATGAGTTCTCAATTAGAAGCAAAGTCTTTTGTCAAAGAACAGAGTGGGATAACTAACCCAGAGTGAAACAAAATGGAATCAGAACCATGGTCTTTCTTTTAGTGGGAGCATGCCAACCAGCTAGCTAACTGGGCAGAATGTAAGCAGTTAATTAATCTTAAAAGAAAACCTGATATCCTTTGAAACCGAACCGGAAGCCCACCATTCAGCTCTCATCTCACTCACAAACCTTCCCATCTAGTACCCAAATATCAATAAAGTAAGCTGGGGCAGGAGAGATGGCTCAGCTATTGACCATGCTTGCTGCTCCCCCAGCGGATCTGGGCTCTGGTCTTAGAACCCATGTCCCATACCTCCCAAACATCTGCAACTCTAGATACAGGGATTCCGATGCCCTCTCCTGGCCTCCACAAGTATGCACCCATCTCACACAGGCATGCACACACATGTGCACATAAATAAATATTTTTACTATAACTCTTTTAAAAAAGAAAACAAAATTTAAATCAAGAAAAGAAGGGCTCATGAAAAAGCAGAGATCTCTTCTAAAACTAAACATACAACTCTTTACACCATAAGTTAGTGCCCAATCTAGGCTTCTGTTTCTTGTTAAAGACTCTTGCATGAACTTTCAGTGCCTGTGAGTTGAGCTATTTATTTCCTCTTCTGGTGTAGCAGGTTCTTATGTTCATGTGTTGCTTTCATTGGTTAATGAATAAAGAAACTGCTTTGGGCCTGATAGGGCAGAACTTAGGTAGGCATAGAAGACAGAACTGAATGCTGGGAAGATGGTAAGAGACACCATGGATCTTCTGCCTGAGACGGATGCTGGTTAGAATCTTGCCAGTAAGCCACAGTCACATGATTACACAGATACACAGATTAATGAAGATGGGTTAAACTAATATATAAGAGTTAGCCAATAATAAGTTAGAGTTAATGGCCAAGCAGTGTTTTAATTAATACAGTTTCTGTGTGATTATTTGGGGTGTAAACTAGCTGGGCAGGCAGGACGAAGAAGTGGCCACCCCCCTCCAACACTCTTCCCTTACTTCTATCTCCTTGTCCTCAAATTTTTGTCAGCTTTCCTCATAAAATTCCCTAAACGCATTCATTTCCCTAAAATCTTATACTTGCAGATCTTCAGCACACCATGCCAGGAATTATGACAACATTAACTGGTCTCCTTAGCTCCATTCCTTATCTACTCTAATACTGCATGTCACAGTACACAGAAGGACTATTCTAACACTGCATATCACAGTACCTGGAAGGAAAAATAGTTCAAGTTCTGCCATTATATATATATATAAAGAGAGAGAGCATGGGGGGTCTCTCTATGGAGTCTTGGCTGTTCTGGAACTCACTATTTAGATCAGGCTAGCCTCACACTCACAGAGATATACCTGTCTTTGTCTCCCAGTGCTGAGATTAAAGACATATGCCACCATTTTGGGCACTTACGCCAATCTTAAAATTAAATAAAAACAAAAATGTTCTATTGCTCCTCATCTGACAGCCACGTCTGCTCCTCCCTGCTAAACCAATCCCTCCCACTACATTCTACCCTGTGAAATGAACACTCAACCCAGTTACTTGCTGCAAACAACCCTTCCCTCTGACTTACCTACAATGCCTACTACAACCACAGTTTGGGGCCATGTGTAGAACTAGCCCCCTCAGTCAACCTGTTGACTCTTGAGTATGAGGGCAGTCTATTGCCCTGATATAGTACTTAATTTTAGTATTGGAGTCATTTTGCATATTGGACCCCTTAATCCCAACTAGATCATCAACTCCTATTTTGTTTTTATTTTTGTAAGCATGTGTATGAGCATAAAACAGGGAAGGAACATTCGTGCTACTGTGTGCACAGGGTGGTCAGAGAGCAACTGTGTGAAGTTGGTTCTCTCTTCCACCTTTATGTGGGCCCCTGAGGTCAAACCCAGGTCACAAGGCTCGCACAAAAAACTACTTTGCCAGAGTCATCTCATCAGCCCTGAACTGCAAACTCTTAGAGCACAGGAATTGTGCTTCATGCATCTTTGATTTTCGACAACAAGGTGCTGAGTTGGAAGTCAGTTCTTTATAAACAATGGCTTTAAAAATCATCTTCTCAAAGCAATCAGTTGCAAGAAAGTTCTGAAGGACACGAAATTAAGATACGATCTAAATTAACAGTGACAGAAACTAGGGATGCCTCTTCTATACAAATCATTTATATAATTATGTCAAACTTTTCCTTTTCTATAGTGTGTATGAATGTGTATCAATGAGGGACTGATTCAAATTTTAAAAGGTTTTTCTAAGTTTTACAATACCATCATACACTGGAACAAAAGCCAAAACTTTAAATAAAAACTAAGAATATTTTAAAATAATGTAACTAAAATTCATTTTGAAATGACATTATATACAAGAGTGAATGAACATACAAAACTCACTTGTCCTGACTTACTTTTGATTTTAGAATGATAAATTAAAGAAAGCTTAGGCCTCCCAAGTCAGTGCCAAGAGCCCCTCCTTGTCAGGAGGCCAGAGGCCCCTTCTGGTTGATGTCGTTGCAGTGAGTCTGAAAGTCAGCTTTCTGACACAAGCAAATAAGCCAGATGGAAAGAATAATCTGAAGTGGAATTCAAAATATGATAAGAAGAGAAAGAAAACAAAAACAACTATAATAAATCTATAAGTACTTCCTAAGGAACATTCAGAAATGCTATGGTGTTTTTAACAATTGTCACTGGCAATTAAAAAATGGAAATAAATTAATATAATTCATAATAAGGGAATGGTTAATATCACTTTCAGTACATCTTTCCCATAACCATCAAAAAATAATCCACCTTGACCCAGACTTGCCAGCTAGATACACAAGGTGAGCTAGGTAACATGAAGTCTCATTTTAAAACACTAACAGCTAATTCAAATGCTTTACAATAGGCCCAACAAAACACAATAAATCCATTGTCAGGATTTGGCCAACTTTCTCCCTTGCTCTATGGATAAAATGTTTTTAAAAATTACTCACCAAATATTATTAAAACAATCTTTGATTAATGCTAGGATAAAATGAGTGTTGTAAGGAGACTGCTTATTGGTTCCCGACTGCTGAACCCTAAAATAATCACACAGAAACTGTATTAATTAAATCACTGCTTGGCCTATTAGCTCTAACTTCTTATCAGCTAGCTCTTACATCTTAATTTAACCCATTTCTATTAATTTGTGTATTGCCACATGGCTGCGGCTTACTGGGTAAAGTTCTGTCTGGCTCTGGTGGGGTACATGGTTTCTCTCTGACTCTGTCTCCTTTCTCCCAGAATTCAGTTTAGTTTTCCCTGCCTATTTACGTTCTGCCCTGTCAACAGACCAAGGCAGTTTCTTTATTACCCAATGGTATTCACAGCATACAGAGGGGAATCCCACAACACCTCCCCTTTTTGATTAAATAAAATGGAAGATTTTAACTTCAACATAATAAAATTACATAAAACAGTTATCAAGCAAGAATTACAGTTAGAATATTTATATGTATTTTATCTTTTATCATAACTAAGGAAAACTATATTATTACTATCTATTCTTCAACTCCATCCAAGACTCCAGAAGAATATATTACCTAAGTAAACAGGAAGTACATTGTAAGCAACTTCCAAAACCCTAAAATTGACAGAGATACATCACTGCCTCGACAGTCACCCAAAGTTCTTCTCTACCATTGGAACATCCATCTTCAGCCTACTGGCCCATAGTATATGGCAGAATTTTTCCAAGAAGCAGAAAATTTCAAAGACAGTTCTGCCTATATCGGCAGTTTTCCATTCACTCTCTTCTGTATCCTGCAGAATGTCTGGCAGACTCTTTCATGAAGCAGAAACCCCAAAGGACCATCTCACCTTCGGAAAAGTTCAGCAGTCATTTCTCTGTGAGTCCTGCATATCCAATTCACATAGCATACCATCAAGCAGTCCAGGCAAGAGGAGTTTCTTACACAAATGGTTAGCAAACTCCGTAAGGAGCCTCTTTGATGCCCATCATCCTTTTGAAGTAATACGCTGCCAGGAGCAGATGAGTCTCATTGTCATGAAATGTCCTAAGTTCTTAAAACATTTTAATGCCATATTCTCAAGGTCTCTAAAAGATTTGAAGAATACCTAACTGAAATATATCTCTATATAACTAACATGACTACAAGCTTGACTATTATAGATAATTATCTGGACAAACATAATACCTTAATCAAGATCAGAAATACATATACACAGTATAACAAAATTGACTTTAAATATGTATCAATAAGCCAAGATCCATACCAAAGCAAATCTCTATAACATATCCCCCTTTAAACGTAAAGAAACATTTATAGACAATATTTGGGAATATGGGTGTTAGTTCTCTCCATACTGCTTCCTGCTCTTTATTGGGCAAAGTAATTTTTGAGGGGTGTTCAAGGCAGCCTTTCAGGGGGTCTTGGTTCATGAAACCACATTAGTCTGGAAGCAATCCACAGGTTCTCATCTTCTGTGAAAACAAAAGAAGAACCTCTTTTCCAAAGCAACCTATCCTTAGACTCAAATTCTGAAGTCAAGATACCTTTAAAGTATAAGTGTTGATTACTTAGCTTTTTCACAGTCAAAAAATTCAAAGAAAACACAATAATATACATAATCCAAACTCTCTGAATATATTCCATCTTTACATGGCTTATTTTTCTTTATTCCTTTTTATCTATGACTGTCTGTACTCTGTCTCTTTAAATACTTTACCTTTTAAAAAAAATCATTTACTTCTTTTTATAACTGTCTATCAAGGATACTCTGCTTCTTCTCTAGCACCATGTCTGCCTGCGCACCACCATGTGGCACCATGATGATAATTGACTAAAACCTCTGAAAATGTAAGCCACCCCAATTAAATGGTTTTTTTTCCTTTATGAGAGTCGCAGTGGTCATGATGTCTTAGAAACCCTAAGACAGATCCCAGACACTGAGCTTATGTAGTAAACATGACCAAAAGAAAAGAAGAGGCCCGAGGTATAAGCAACTCACAACACACAAAGGAACAAAAGCTTCTGAAAAAAAGAGCACAGCATGAGAACTGTCTGCAAAAAGGGACAGCACATGATGGTCTACAGAAAAACACCACACATGGACTGTCTGCGCAAAGGCATGACACGTGGATAATCTGTAGAAAGGGATGCACATGGGCTGTCTGCAGAAAGGCACAGCAGGTGAGCTGTCTATATAAAGGCAGAGCAGGTGGGATGTCTACAGAAAGGCAGAGCAGGTGGGCTGTCTATGTAAAGGCAGAGCAGGTGGGCTGTCTATGTAAAGGCACAGCAGGTAGGATATCTACAGAAAGGCACAGCAGGTGGGCTGTCTATGTAAAGGCAGAGCAGGTGGGCTGTCTGCAGAAAGGCAGAACAGGTGGGCTGTCTAT
>LOEQ01002052.1:121696-137278 GCA_001685075.1 Bramus lutescens | reverse complement strand
TGTGTTGTTATTTCGGGGTATAAGCTAGCCGTGCGGGAGCTGGACAGGACAAAAGCAGGCCCGCTCCCCTTATTACTACACCTATTATTCCTAGGTGTTGCATGTGTTCTTACCTTGTCTACCCATCTTTTCTTCTAATTGGTGTAGTTGGGGCTGTCTGTGATTCTGGTGATCAATCTACCAGGTGCCAGTGGATCCAAGGCTCAGATGGTTGTTCCTCATGGTGCAGTCAGTGCCAAGGTTCCAGTCACCCAATGGGTCCCTCCCTCTTCCTGTAGGTTGCTCAGCACTCCCAGGGTTTGCTCTGCTACTGTGGAGTTCATTGTCTCAGGCCTGCTCTGGCCTAGGTTGCCATCTCAGAACTGTTTCTGTAAATGTCTGGTTTGGATCCACTCCCACAGATGTCCCTGGATTGGGGTTGGTCCTGCAGGAATACTAGCTCAGGTCTACTCCCTCGAAGATCCCAGACTCTTTCCCGGATGCACAGAGGTCTCTGGTTCCTACCTATACCCTCTTAGGTCCCAGACTCATGCCTGAACCCAGAGAGGTCTCTGGCTCCAGCCCACTCCCTCAGGGCTTGCATCCCTGTACCTGCTCCTGTGGAATTCACTGTGTCAGTTCTGCTCCAGCCTAGGTCGCAGGCTCAGTCCTGTTTCCATAAATGTCCCTGGTCTGGATCCACTCCCACTCCCACGGAGCTTGACATCTCAGACCCAGTCCAGCCTAGGTCGCCGGCTCAGTCCCGCTTCTGCGGAGCAAGCTGCCTCAGGCCTGCTCCGTCCTAGGTCGCTGGCCTAGTCCTGCTTCCACAACACAAATGTCCCTGCTCTTGTGGAGATCACTGTCCCAGCCCGCTCCAGCCCAGTTCTCTGGCTCTGTCCTGCTCCTGTGGAGTCTTCTGCTTCTGCTTAGTTTGGGTTTCTATTGCTGTGAAGAGACACTATGACCACAGCAACTCTTATGAAGGAACTGTAAGTGGTGGCCTCACTTACAGTTCAGAGGTTTAATTCATTTTCATCATGGTAGGACATGGTAACATATAGGCAGATATGGTGCTAGAGAAGGAACTAAGACTCCTATATCTTGATCCATAGGCAACAGGAAGTGAATTGTGTCACTATGCATGGCTTGAGCATAGGAGGCCTCAAAGACCACCTCTACAGTGACACCCATGCACCAACAAGGCCATATCTACTCTAACAAAGTCATACCTCCTAATAGTGCCACTTGCTTTGATCTTATGGGGCCAATTACATTCAAAATACCATAGTTACTTCATCTGAGTATTATAGTCCAATATTTTCTCTTAGATCTTCCTAAGATACTTACTCTGTACAATAGTAAATTGTTCAATAAAACTAACAGATATAAACATGTAAATCTAATTCTCAAAATACTTTTAAAAGTGTTGGTTTTCTAAACTATACCAGAGTTTTAGTGGTTTCTAATTCATAAAATAGGTCTAATTAGTGAGCTCCTTGAAAAAACCTAGTAATTTGCTTGCTAGTCACAAAACAGGTATCTAC
Source organism: Bramus lutescens (assembly GCA_001685075.1). Lineage (NCBI taxonomy): Eukaryota > Metazoa > Chordata > Mammalia > Rodentia > Cricetidae > Bramus > Bramus lutescens. Next base: position 135,752 of record LOEQ01002052.1, on the reverse strand, counting down.
ATATTTATCATTGTAATAATCATCATTGTAGACCAGTTCTGCATCGAGTGCTCTCCAGTCTTCAAGATAATAAGTAAGACATGACCCCAATGTCAAAGAATTCTGTTTAGTGGGACAACAATGGTGTAAGTTTAAAAAAAGTCACAACCCAGTCTTGGTGAGTATTAAAACATAAAGTGTGCAATAGCCGAGAAAGGTGTAAAAGGAATTGGGAGTCTTGTTGGTGGCTCACTGAAAGGTCCATGTGCCAAAATGCTCTTGCCCAAATCTGACAAGATAAAGTACCATATTGACAAAGAATTACTCTTTCAAGATAATGAAAATCTTTCCATAAACCCACATGTATTTTGGTATTACTTATAAAAGACTTATTCCTCAACATCTATTTTTTTACATTAAAATAGTCACTCATTCTAATAAGAAAGGGGGTGGGCATGATACAAGATGTGAGGTTTTGGTGACAGGTTCAATGTTATTTTATGGGTCCAGTCCAACAAAGACTAATTTAGATGGAAAATGAGTTCATAAAGCCCAGAAAGTAGGCCAGGTTGGTGAGGTCTGAGTTCAGAGTGCTGGGCTCTTCCAGACCTTCATCGGGGTGTACAGTCAGGCTATCATTCACTATTCTAAAAACTGGGTCACAAATTAATCAACAGATGTTTATTGGGCCTACTTCTCTCATCTTGTGGTTTTTTTAAACATGGTTTTTGAACTCTAATCAAAACAACCTTCCTACCCTTTTACTAACATTTATTTAGAATTTTCCCCTGTCCTTATGCCAGCAAGACAGCATGCAAACACAAGAGAAAAAACCTGAAAGCTGAGGTTTCTGGCTACCAGCACATTAGAAATAAACTGCTCAGATAACTGTTTGCTGATTTTCTCCCTGACGTCTCCCAAGGGGCCATGTCTCCTCCGTTCTCTTTAGACAGGTCAACAAAGACTGGTACCAGCCAGCCCACCTAATCTTCCTTTAATCACTCATCAGTCTTGGTTCCATTGATGAGTTAAGCATATGAGGAAAAACTGAAAGTGTTTAAAAGAGTAAAGCTTGACTGAAGCCAAATCATGACTCAGTGTCATTAACTATCAACAAAATTCAGACAGCAGCTAGGCTCCAGCTTCATGTCTGATTCTCCTAATCTCACTTCCTTAAGATCAAAGAGTCATTTTCATCTCTTCAAGGCATTCACATCTTGAATGGTGTCTGCAGTCCAGTTGTTGCTAAGAGATACCATTGTTTTTCTAACTGACAAATGAAAGGCAAGTTCTTGAAAGACGTTTATTACTAATGGATACACCATGGTTATATGCATGAGAATTGAAGGATCCTTATACATACATAAAGTCTTAAATTTTATTTCTAATCAACTAATATTAAGACTATAAACATCCAAGAAAGTATATAGTAAATTGAATTTGATCACATGTTGGATAAACTGCCATAAATAAAATTAAAAAGAACAGTATGCAATTAACCATACTCAATATTAATTATGTATTAGGATATGCACATTACTATTTAGTATTCACCAAGTAATTCAGACATATAATTATACCTGTAGTCTTTTATAACATGATTTCTCCCCAACTATGCCCTTAATTAATAAAATATAAGAAAAAAATTCAGGATTCATAATCATTTGGCCTAGGCTGTAGTACTAACTACGTAGTTGAGAGAAATGCTTAAACCAGGGGCTTATTGTCATGGGGGGAGTGGCTTTACTTGTCTCTTATTGACTTATAAGAGCAGTCACATATTACAAAATGCATGAGTCAAAGAGACTTACAGGCAAACTTTTACATCATCAACTATGCAATAAGACCCTCCCATCTTCCCACCTCCAGGGAGGGTACTTTGTGGGACAGAATACTCTCCGTTTAAGGATTGTAACCTTTACATCATTTTTCTGCATTGACGGCACACTTGGGAACAGAATGAGCTAGAATACTGACTCGCCGCAGCTGGGTTATTAATGAAGGCTGACCCCACCTATTTCAACTGGGAATCATTGGAAACATTTTAGGGGAAAAAAAAACTGACCCATATTTTTCTTGGCTAAAACCTCTCAATTTAATGAAGGTAAGTTAGTCTCTTAAGTCCCCGTTCTCTTGTACTAAGTTGTCCATTCTTCCTATTCCAGTTTTTGCTGATCTCCTAATTAATGAAACATATAATAACCAATTTAAGAAAAATAAATGAACCAGGTATTTCATCTTGTAGCCATTGTATACCTGATCCAAAATAAATAATCAACTTTAGGAAAGTTTTAGCAAGCCTGAAGGTGTTCTCATAAACTGCTTGAATTAATGATGATCTTTTGCCTGTGTGCCTTTAAATTAATCATCATGATTATTTTCCTTTACTTTCCCCAAGCTATCCACTCAAAATAACCATAGGTAAAAAGAGAAAAACTTCCATTTTTAATTGCAGTTTATAAAGTATGGACTTTTCCAACCTAGACACTTTTAAGAATATCTTAATTGCACCAAAAGTGTTATCCTGCTTGGGTAGGTGGGATTTCATCTAGACAACAGCATTACACAGAGAAGTAGTAGATGAGCTCACTGGTGATATGTGAGATTGGTAAGTGCTGTTTTCCAATTTCATACACCAGGAACTGCAGAAGATCCTAGAATTGCCTGAGACACTGTCCCACCACAAAAGCAGTCAGAGCACATTAAGTAATGACTTTGTCTGGTCATTCCATCTGCAAAGTGTGTCTGTCATGTCGTTTATCTAACACTCACCCCTTCAATGCCCACAAAGACTAAATGTCCTTCGTGGGTACTACTCCAGAAAGCTTAAAGAATAGGGTATCCCAGTCCTTTGCTTCCTGTATTGCTGTCACTAAACACTGATTAAAACTAAGAGCAACTTTGGGAAGGAAAGAGGTAATTTGGCTTACAGGTTACAGTCTACCTTAAGGGGAAGCCAAGGCAGGAGCTTGAAGAAGAAGCACAAAGGAAAGTGCTTCCTGGGTAGCTTCCTCTGGCTGCCTCAGCTACCTTTCTTTCCTCAGCAGCTTAACCCCACCCCCTGCCTAGGGACGCTATCACCACAGGGGGCTGGGCCTTCCTATGTCAATTGGCAATCAAGTGGGCCCACTGTCATGCCCACAGGCCAATCTGATGAAGGTAGGTCCTTTATTTCACTCTTCTCAGGTGTGTCAAGTTGAGGACAAAACTGTAGGCCACATCAGCATAACTAACAACGCTGTGGTCTGGATTTTTGTGCTCAGGAAAGGACGAAACTAGGACACAGGGCTACAGCTAAAGATTGCTTAGCTCGGCATTTGCTCCAAAAGTCTAATTTCTATCTAGGTGAATTTGACTATATTAAACTATACTAAAATTAATTCGTAGCCTCCACCATCCCATTTGACTTTAGCAAATATGCCACAAAGCAGTGACTTACTAAGCTTGACTCCTTTTTGTAATAGTCTCACCTTCATTCTTAAGAGAAAGCCTAAAGCACAGATCTCAGAGAGGCAGAGGCAGAACACTGCAGCCCCAGCTCCCAGGTCTGGATTCAGGTTTTTTGTTTGGCTCTGGTTTATTTGTTTGTTTTTAAAATACTTCCCAAAATCAGAATTCACACCAATTTAAAATTCTTCCGCCACATCTCTTGATCTTCATAGAAATAAAATTTATCGCAATTTTTGCTACATTACAAAAACTTAAGCTGTGTCTCAGGAGGGGGAAACCAAAAAAAAAAAAAACCCTTAAGCTGCCGTGGGGATAGGAAGTATGTCCCACATTTCCTTATTCTTCTTCAATAAAAACTCTTCTTCCATCAGCGATCAAACTCTGAGTTAATGATAGAGCAGAGGTAACGAGCCTTCTCCATCTCCTCCAAGCATCTGATTGGTGTCAATAAATGAGCATTTCAGTTAAAACTCCTCCCTGTGAGAAAATAAAGATCAGTCATTGGAAAAGCAATAATGTGCTGAAATATATTTCCATTGTAGTGTATCACCACTACATGACTCCTACAGTAAACCACCCATGCTTCCTATGTTTTCTTAAAGGCTTGTGTGTGTTTGTGTGTGTGTGTGTGTGTATACACTCTCTCTGCTAATTTTTTTTAAATCTCTACAAATGCCACATGTTTTTACTGAATCCTAAATTAATCCCATTAACATATTGTGCGGTCACTTGCTTGGTAGAATGGAGAATGGAAATGCTGTTTGGAGCATGTACCTGAATGTTTTCGATGATACCTACTCCCTACCAGCAACCCTGGTTTTTCTTTTTATTTTTTTTAATTATTCTTTTCATCTTTGCCAATTCCACACACAGTACAACGTTTTGATCCTATTCACACACACGCCACCCTCTCTTACCCACTCCCACCACCCCCCTTCTTCCCAACAGTGCCCCTCCCATTTTCAGCCTTTGGTTTATGCGTGGGCCACTGTGTTGAGTTACAATTGCTTGCGAGAGCATGAGTAGAAGGTTATTTACTGGAATGTGAGCAACTCGGCAATGGTTAGATCACTGAAGTGAATGACACCCCTCCCAGGCAACGCTTAACTGCCGTAGTCCCTTAGGGGTGAGTGGGACCTTGTGAGACCGTCCTCCATGTGGAGCGTGTGGGGCAGCCCTCTTAGGGCTGTAGGGCCTGAATCCATTGTCCTTAGTTTCAGAGGCTATTCTTGCAGTCTACCAGAAGAAACCAAAGCATGTAGTTATAATACTTAATTAGGACGAATCCTTTCTTTCCCTATCTTAATCTAAATCTGATACATTTTATTCAGTTAGTTACTTGTTTATTTGATAGGTTTGTGGCACTCAGTTTAGGCAGGCCTCAACCTCTCAACATCTTACCTCAGCCTTCCAAGAGCTGAAATTACAGGCACGTATTTTCATACCTCGGTCCGATGCATTTTTTAATTCAGGAAATACACTCTGAGGTCAGTGTCTCTGAGGAACTTAGAGAGGGTCTTGGGAAATAATACAACACACACATTCGTATTCTTTCTTCTGACTACTACTAAAACAGACTGATGAGCCTTGTTCTGGTTGGCACTGCAGGAAGGAGTGGGTGTTCTGGTTTAAAAGGCAACTCCTACTACTGTTGCTGTGACAGCATTTAGCAGGGTGTCAGCACCTTCTCAGAGAGACTTTTAGAAGCATTGCTACCATGAATATGAAATTTAAAAATCATCTTACTCAGTTTCTTTGTTGACAATGTGTCCTATCGGTCAGAGGCTCTGAGTGTCTGCTCAAGGCCTCAGCTGTTATCCTGATCCTAATTTTTTACAAAGACATATCAATTGCTCTGGCTTGAAAGCCATCCATGAGGAACCGGAAGGAGCAAATACCAACATTGAATTGCCGTGTCACCCACCACAGTCAGCCACTGCCCATGGGGTCTCTTTACAGGCTAATTTATCTTTGTAAAGAGAGAATTACAGACATTTGCCCAAGAGATATGATTAAAACAAGTAGAAAGAGACAATGGAGCCTGAGGAAAGCAAGGGACACATTTAATAAAATGTAGTTCAAAGCCCACTGAAACTGTCTGTAGAGGAGCAAATGGAAGATTATGTTTAAGTATGGAAGATTTATGGCTACTCCATAGAAACCCCCTATGGAAGATATTGTATAGCATCAGATTCCTGGTGAGATCTATGGTAGCAAGAAAGAAATGATAACCTAGCTCAAGGCTCTAGGCCAACATCAATGTGAGTAGGTTTTAAATCTTCTCTGCTACTTACTTCCAATATCGTCTCTTGAGTAAAAATCATCTCTCCAAGGTTTCCTTTTTCACATAAGATAAATCTATCTTATGGAGCCATTTGAAGACTTAAAAGATAATCTCTGTGGACAAGCATGAACTCTGACGAATTTAATAAAGGTTAGTTATTAACAAGACCCCTGTCACATGGGCAGTAGTTACTTGCTTACGCTGGCAGCATTAGTTTACAGCAAACCACTAAGGCCCAGCATCACAGGGCTGTTGCAGTGCTTACATTTGGTGCTCTCTCACAAAAGCTGCAAACTCAGGATCATTAGCATACAGTTCCAAAATCCTCATTCTCTCTTGAATTTCCTGAACAAAGAAAGGGGGGGGGCTGTGAATTGCATCAGAAAAACCCCAGCTGCCTTTTAAAAGTTATCTAATTATTATAAGGAATTGTGAGTTTCTGGGATACCCAAGAAAGAGCTGAAGAAAGAAACCCCCCTTTAGCAAAACAGAAGGCTCCACCTATGGAGTTCTAGATACTCTATGAACGAAGACTGGTCATGTACCGCAGTGGTAGAGCATTGCTTAGCATGTGTAAGGCCTTGGGTTTAAATCCCAGCACCACCGAAAAGAAAACTATTTCTGCATAGATCCTATGTAAACCACCCTAACTCTAACATCTATTCCTAAGAGAGGAATGAAGAAAGCATATAGAGAATTTTCTAATTGCCGAAAAATAAGTCACTGGGTAGGGAGTAAGGACCAGCTCAAAATTTCATACCCCCTGCGTACTCTGGGAGACATCATCAGGTAATAACTAACCTAAATATTCTTCATCATCTCTTCAGGCCTGTGCATATGCACACCTACCCACACACATGCTCACATAGACCTGCACCGTGCATATGCACACCCACCCACACACATGCTCACATGGACCTGCCCCGTGCATATGCACACCCACCCACACACATGCTCACATGGACCTGCCCTGTGCATATGCATACCCACCCACACACATGCTCACATAGACCTGCCCCGTGCATATGCACACACACATGCTCTCATGGACCTGCCCTGTGCTTATGCACACATGCCCACACACATGCTCACACAGACCAGCCCAGTGCATATGCACACATGCCCACACACATGCTCACATGGACCTTCCCCATGCATATGCGTACCCACTCACACACATGCTCACACAGACCAGCCCCATGCATATGCACACATGCCCACACACATGCTCACATGGATCTGCCCCATGTATATGCCCACACACATGCTCACACAGACTAGCCCCATGCATATGTGCACCCACCCACACACATACTCACATAGACCTGCCCTGTGCATATGCACACATGACCACACACATGCTCACACAGACCAGCCCCGTGCACATACACACACACCAACACACATACTACCATGGACCTGCCCCATGCATATGCGCACCCACCCACACACATGCTCACATAGACCAGCCCCGTGCACATGCACACATGCCCACACACATGCGGTGATGGAAATGGAAGTCTCCTACCTCTTTGGAAAGGTCGCTGCTCTCATACATCTGTCTGATTTCTTCTCTGCTCAGACCCCCAAGCACCTCTTCACTAGCTGAGCTACAGAACGGTCGATGGCTACAGGGCCTCTCATACTGCTCACATCCAGCCAAGTGGCTTTCATATGCAGGGTTGTACTTCATAGCATTCTCCACAGATGACAGGCTGTCGGGCTGGCTGCTGGAGCCACAGGAAGAAATGCATGATTGATCAAAGAGCTCCCCTGGACGCTCAACTATGCAAAGGCTATTTTTCTGGGACAAGGTTTCTGTTAGGGAAAAGGAAATGGACATAGATGTGGGGTCAGGGGAACTATGAGACAGGTCTAGATGAGTCTCAGGTGTCTCTACTACACCGTTTCACTCATGATATTTCTCCACAGTATCTGACACATATTGGTTGGGAACCACATCTGCCAGTGAATAGTATTTCATTAAATAAACATAGCTCCATCATTTCCAGAGCAACATCTATGAGATAATAATTTGTAACCACATAGAAAATTCTCACAAAAATTCAAATACTGGTAGACTAAAAGCCCTGGGCCTCAACTGAATTCAATTCAGTTTGAATTTGCTGAGCAGAGACTATGTGCCATGACCTCTCTCTAAATGCTGATGAGCCAAAGAACTCATTGGCCTTTGCCCTAAATAAGATCTCAGTCTGTTGAAATTTCAGCTTAAGAGTAATGGACACCTGTCTTGATGCTCTCGGAAGGGGTGTCCCTTAGGAAGAACAGAGGTAAGGAGACTGACCTAAAGTAACTCTCGTGGACTCTAGCAGTGCACCAAGACATTCACATGGCCTCCTTGACCTGGCTCATGTTCCCTCACTAGTACAAAGAGACCCTCCCATCCCCTGCAGAGGGACTTTCTTCTCTCCCACTGTCACGATAATTACCAAACTCTCAAGACTCTCTGGTTCAGTCCTCATCCAGGCCTCTTAGCATCTTACGTACAGACTACCTAGATGTCTTCAGGTGTTTCCTTCAACTTCGCATCTCTCAGTCTCCACCCAGTTCTCTGCCCAGTACTTGGTACATAGTAAGCAATTAGTAAACAGGCATCCAGTCCCGTTAGGAAGCTCTTTCCTTATTTACCTGCTGGGCCTCTGCCTTTCTCTCCTGATGTTATGAGCCTGAAGTGTCTTCACAGTGAAGAAGACGACAGCAGAAACCACAAGGAGAAGGCTAACCACAGAGGCTATAGTGATGCCTATGACAAAGGGCTCAGACACAAACTCCTCACAGTGCTGGCCTCGATACCACCAGTTCGAACCAACCCGGCATCTGTTAAAAAAAAAAAAGTCACCAAACTCAAGATCTGAGTCACTTTGCTCTAAATGACAGCAAACAGAATCTTCAGTGGAATAGGAAAGGTGGATATATAAATTCTGATCACATACAACTTCATTAAAGACTTGAAGGGAGTGCTGGGCTATAGGCCAGTAGTAGCGTGTTTCCCTGGTGCACATAAAACCCTGGGATCCATTCCCAGCAGACATACAAGTTAAATGAGCCTATGATCAAAGTCAACGTACAATACTGGACATAGACCAGCAGATCCTGAACAAGTGTTTTTAAATGGCTGGTTAAAATATGAAAGGCTTAAAGAAATATTACATTCAACCTTCTCATTTACAGACAACAAAAGCACACATCCAGGAAGGAAGGTGACTGCCATTCAATTACTAGTAGCTTCTAAAATGCACTTTTAACACTTCACCTGTCTCTGACCACCCTAAGGAGATTCTCAAAGTTTCAAGTCAACAGACTTGCACTAAAATGTCTTCAATCCCCAAAATAGTAAGGAAATCACTGCTTTATAAAATAATGTTAATTTTCCTGGCCATCGAGAAACTGTAATTGCCATTAGTCTCCTAGTTAAACCTTACACTTTTTTGTATAAAAGCATTGAATCACCTCCAGCTATTTTCTCTGTCTGGTGTCATGCCAATGTTTACATTCACACATTAGCATCTTATTTATGTTCCTCCTGATTATTTCCAGAATTCCCTCCTCTTTCAGCTGTGCATCTGTGGTTATGTGTGGCTGGGAAGTCAGTATGTTTGGATTTTTTGTTTGTTTTTGTTTCTTTCCAGGCAGGGGTCATAAAAGGGTCATTGGTCTATTTGGGTTGTGGGCCTGTGGTTTCCTCAGAGGTTCTGCCTTTACAAACAGATCTCAAGCTTGATGTGGGAGTCCCCTCTGTGTGCTGTGACTACCATTAATGAATAAAAAACCTGTTTTGGACCTATAGCAAGGCAGAACTTAGGTAGGCAGGAAAAGCTAGGCTGAATGCTGGGAGGAAGAAGGGCAGAGTTAGAGAGAGATGCCATGGAACTGCCAGAGTCAGACATGGCAAAAGTTTGCTGGTAAGCCACTGCCATGTGGCAATACACAGATTAATGGAGATGGGTTAAACTAAGATATAAGAGTCAGCCAATTAGAAGTTAGATCTAATGGGCCAAGCAGTGTTTTAATTAATACAGTTTCTGTGTGATTATTTTGGGTCTAAGCTACCTGGGCAGCTGGGAATGAACAAGTGGCCTTCTCCTACACAGACTCAGGGAAAATACATTTGCTATCACTTTGAAAACCTTACTATCTGTGTTGCTTTAGTCTTGAATACTCAGCATGCTAAAAGGAGCACAGAGTCATTAAGAGCTGGAAAGATGTTCATGAGCAGTTAAGAACACTTGGTGCTCTCATGGAGGACCAAGATTTGGTTCCTAAAATCCACATGTCAGTTCACAACCACCTGTAACTCCAGTCCCAGGGGGTGTAACACCTTCTGACTTACATGGGCACCAGATATGTATAAGATGCATATATTTAAAGGCAGGAAAACACTCATACAAATAAAATAAATCTTCAAGGAATAAATTCTTTTTCATGTAGAGTATTGATCTTACATATAAATCTTACCTAAAGAATGATGATCTCATCATCTAAACAGCCTACAAAGATCTCAAGATAATCCAAGTACTCTCAGTAGGACACATTCAAAAAAAACGTTTACAACTTCCTAACAGCGTAAAAGCACCCTCATGAGTATGTGATTTAGGCCTATTGAGTGACCCAGACTTCACATGATCATCAGGCAGTGTCCACCAAATTGCCAGACATAATAAACATTATTGTGACTACCCCACAATTATTCTGCGAAGCCAAAATCTATAATTGCAACATACCTACAAATGGCCCCATGCCCGGGCATAATGTCACACTTTCCATCGTTCAAGCAGAAGTCAGGCTGTAGATCACAAAGACTTTGACAGGGCAGTTCATCCACACTCAGGTACCCAGGGTAGCATTTGCACTTTGCTTCTCCACTCCATGGATTTACCAAACACTCAGAAAATTCGTTACAGGCTTGAAACTTGCAAGGGTTGGCATCATCACCTAAAGCATCGAAAGTACCAGAGAACACGAGAAAAATCAAAGTGCAGGAACTAAGGTATATGGAGAAAGTTCTTCCCTCACACTGCCATAGGAAAAATCCCAACCTGCATCATAATAACACACCATCACCTCTACACACACTGCTGTGTGCCTGCCCCACGCTGAGCTCATGGGATAAGAAGAGAGTCTAGAAAATATGGTGATATTCTAGGTGGGGATATCCTAGAGCAGAATTGGGAATGGTTAAGATTTGCAGCAACTACTAATAGAAAAGGACATCATCCCTGTGCCTCCTCAGACCATTCTGAACAATATTTTGTCTTCAGTAACTTCTTTCACTGACTGGGTAAGAGATGAGGACAAAAAATAATTAGGAAAATAAAACCAGTCAAAAGTGATGTAAGATATTAACTATGCATGGGTCTACTATGGCCCCACCATATGTTCTTCCATAGTGAATAGCAAGGGGTAAACAGCAAGTGGGGAAACAATAGCAGAGATATTGAAAATAGAGCTAATAGCTAGAAATGATCATAGACGTATATGTGAGAAAGTATGAAGTTTATCTAGAAAGGATTGAAAATTAGTAGTCTCTTCATTTCCAGAAAAATTAATATCTTTTTTTAATCAATAAATGTTGTCACTGTTCTGGAACTTACAGACAATATACAGAAAATCTTATGTAACACACACAGGCAGTTTCTATAAGAGACTGCACAGCAGGATTCTGCTGTGCATTCCCTGGGCATTTGCCTCATAGCCTAATAATTATAGAGTGACTTTGTAATCATAAAATAATCTAATTTTGAGCCATAATTAAAAATAGAAGTATATACAATAGGTGTTGCATATAGTTTCCCTTTATTAACAAAAGCAAATCATTTGGAGACACCAAGCGTGAAAAAGTTAGGTAAAATACAAGTTGCACTTACCTAAGCCAATGTTGACATAAAGCAACAATAATAATTTAAAATATACATGTAGTAGAGTAATTCTATCTGAAAATTTTAAACTTTGTGACTACTTTATGGGTGTAGGAGGAAGAGGATAATAGAATCTCTTTTCTATAGAGGAGACACTGCAAGGCAATGTGCTTATCTATTGTAATCCTTTTTCAAAAGAAGTTGACTAGGAGTTAAATATATAGCTCAGTGGCTGGGCACCAGCCTAACGTGTTTGAGGCCCAGGGTTTGAACTCCAGAACTTTGAAAGTGGAAGGGGAGCAACATCACAATAACAACAATGAGTCATACTGCTCATATATAGAGAGAGCTAGTCAAATACTCTTGAATATTTGTTTAGTCCTGAGGCACACCTTCTTAGCTATATAGGATGGGTAATAGAATGCCCATATAATACATGAGCAACTTAGAGTTCACATGGCTTGTTTAGAGCCATGCAAATGATAAACAATGGAGTGAAGGCAAACATTCTTGCCTTACAAATTATAATTAATTGCTTCTTCCACACACCACACAGCAAAGACTGTGCAAACAGCCTCAGAGAGCTCGTGTAACAAGAGATTTGAATATTGGAAGATTAGCTAAATCATTTTCCCATTTGCAATGAATAATGGTCCTTCAAAGATTTCAAAGGAAAGAAGGCTTGCATTTTTTCCCCCAGCTTAGAAAAAAGTAGGTCTCATTTTCAAACAAGTTTGGGAATAAAAGGGCGACATAAATAGGATGCTAGACATTCCACCTAACTCCTACTCAAAAGCACCATCCCCTGGTGTGTAGAAGGAAAAAAATAAAACAAAATTTCAGGTTCCAGTGGTATTCTCTGCATCAAGTTCTTCCAAACAAAAACAGTGGTTCCTTTTGAGAATACTCTCTCGGGTACTTAGAGTACTGTGCTATGTTTCGGCTAAATGCTTACTACAACAGACACGCGTCCTCGTGGAAATTTCAGCTGGGAAATGGTTGTTAAGCACTGTCTACACAAGATAACACTATTAAAGTCTGCTACGCTCTACAGAGAAATGACCATAGTGTTATAGGAAGACTAACTCCAGGGTGGAGTATGGGGACTTCTAGAAGTAACATTTGAACAAGGCCTAAACTAATCGGGAAATATTTTGGCAAAGGGGGTAGTAATAAACAAAGCCTTTAAAACCACAGAAAGATCTGGGTGTCTGAGCACCTGAAACACACAATTTGACTGGACTATGATGAGCCAAAGGTTAGATCACTGAGTAATACTAGGAAGGAAGATGGGGTTCAGACTATGTGGCCTTGAACCAGGCAGCCCTTGATACACATAAAGCAGCCATGTAAGATCATCTAAAAGCTGATTTACAGAGTGTTAGGGCTGGTGTCTGGAGAAGAGGCAGGTGGAGGAGCTAGAGAAGTCAAAGAAGTGGTCAATTTGAGATATGGTGTTCATTTGAATAGGCTAGTAACCATGACAACAGAGATAAGAGCCTGGTTTGGGCATATTTTATAACTCAGTACAAGTTTGGTGAATAGTTGAACGTCATGGTGATGGGAACTACCAAATCAAGAGTGACTTCCCAGATTTTCCTAGGTTTCTGGTTGAGACTGAGAAGCACAGATTAAATGAAGAGTAGAAGGATGCACAAAGTAAGAATTCACTCTTAAATACTTCCAATTTAGTATACATAGAATATTTCAAATACACTCCAGCAGGAATTGTCCAGCAATTAAATAATACTTCTCAGAGAAGCCTGTTCAGTACAGAGAAACATGGAGTAAATAAAGCAAGGCCTGGTGATTTGCGGCTTAGGGTTGGAATCCCAACTGCTTGGAAGGATGAGACCAGGGATTGCAAATTTATGGCCTGCTTATCCTGCAGAGGTAATTCAAAGCCAGCCTGGACAACTTTGGTGAGCCTGTTTGAAAACAAAAACAGATGGCTGAGGACATAGCTCAGTGGTGGTTTGTCTAGCATGTGGAAGCCTCAAGTTCAACAACCACACACAAAAATGCAGAGATACTGGTATAAAACTTAAAGGAAATCAATATAGAAACTTAAAGTGTTTATCTGTATATCATCTATTGAAAGAAGAAAGGACATATTTGGGGTTATGGCAACACAGAGACAAAGCAAAAGCAGAATAAGTGAAAGAGACCTGGAAAGAATGTGTAGAAAAAGGCCTCGGAGGTAAACATAATGGTTGTTTTGTAAACCTTTGTAAGCAACCATTGTCTCCTCGACATGTGAGATTTCCTTGAAACACTTATTGCACTAATTTTCAAGATGTGGGCTCGTGTCTGATGCAGTACTTTTTTCTTCCTGTAAGTATCAGATTTACTTTGACTTAATGGAAAAGACAACACACAAGCATAGTTACTGGATTCTACTAAGAAACCTCAGATTGGGCTGGAGAGATGGCTCAGAGGTTAAGAGCATTGCCTGTTCTTCCAAAGG
>LOEQ01002052.1:104702-121625 GCA_001685075.1 Bramus lutescens | reverse complement strand
TACACACAGACAGAATATTGTATACATAATAAATAAATAAATATTAAAAAACAAGAAAGAAACCTCAGATGATAGGCACTATGGTTACCTGATTCCACATCCAGGGAGTACTTATCAATATCCAAGTTCATGGTTTGGTAGGCAGTAGTACAAAAATCTTCCAGAATCATATACATGGCATTGTTGACATCTGGAGGGACAGACTCGGCGAACTTCACTCGGCTGTTCACCACAATGCTGCCATTTCTGAAGTTCAGGATCTCTAAGTTCCGGAACCCTGACAGATTCGACTGAAGATAGGGAACCAACTAGAAATGACAAAATGATCATGCTTACTGCCAATACTTGACATTTAGTTGAATGCATGCCAGAAAGACAATAAAACATACAAAAGCAAACAAGAATGCTCGTGTGAGTTTTTTTTTCTTTTTAGTATGTATTCGACAAAATGTAAAACCTCCTGTCCCTGTAGGAGAAAGTATCCAATTTTCTTCATCTATATAACTAGATTTAACAGCACACACATGTTATATGTACATACATATCATGCATGACTGCTCCCCATGGCCTATGCATATACAAATAAGACATAAATGCAGAAGAGGCTTATTTGGGAAGATGAGGTAGACTAGTGGGGGGTTGATGAAAGACAGAGGAATGGAATGTAAGATTGAGTGTGAGCAAAATATAATGATATGTATGTAGAAAATGCCATAATGAAAACCTTTATTTTTTTCAGCAACTAAAAAAATCAATAAATAGGAATGGTTTAATTATATAAATTATGAATATCATGAGCTCTTCATGATGCATTTAGAAACTTTATGGAACTCATAAACCATTGTAGATGCTTAGAGTTTATTCCCTCTGTTTCGCTGAAGGGCCCCAACAATGAAGATATGAACATCCACAAAAGATGGGTCTCACAGTGAGTTTGAGATTTCCTTTCCTATTTTAGTTCAGTCACAGAGTCCCTGCCATATAATCTTCAGCATCTAACCTCACATCACTCTGATGCCATGTTTCCAATTCTTGAATTCACCTGCCTTATTGTTCGCCTATCACCCAAAGCCATGATGCTGCCTGGTAAGAGGAAATCAATACCCATAGAAAGCCACTTCTCTGGACTTTGATTTAGTGTGTGGAGGACAGGAAGGGATTCACATAATATTCACTAATACTCATGTTTTACAATCTATGCTTACCAGTTCTAAGAACCTTTGTTCCAGGGCTTTATATTCCAAAGAGTTTTTATTAAACAAGTCTTCTGAAAACATCATGTTTGTCACTCGGAGGCTAAAGAACACCACCAATGTTCCTGCGGTCTGGGTGTGACTCAAGTCACCTCCTTTTGTGGGCTGAGCCACAATAGGCATCTCTGTGTAGTGACCATTTGTAGACATTTCCACATAGCTACCAACCTTGCCATTTTGTTCTGGCATTAGCTCAGGCTGATAGTAATCTGTGCCTACCCGATCTAGTTCTAATGAAATATCCTGTACGCCCATTATTACTTCATCTTCTAGCTGGGTGGAGCTGGTTGTTGGAGGCAATTCAGTAGACTGTGTCATGGAAGCTTCCAACCAGAGCCTGTCAGTGCTCACTTGAGTACTTGCCAATGTGTCTCTGGACAATTTCCCTAAGGAAGAAGTTCGTGTCCAAACTATATCTGATTCTGGCAATATGGTCCACACAGGTTGTATATCTGGCTTCTCCACCGAAATTTCACCATGAAGCCCTTCATGGCTGGATGGCTCTGTTTGCACCATATCTTCCTTTAGAAGGATATTCACTTCCTCTGTTTGCTCAGTGGAAGCAGAGGTTGTTAGAGCTGCCAGCAAAGAGAATGCTTTGGTAGCTGAGTAAGAATCAATGTCTGGAACGCCTGATGTGTGCTTAGAAAAAGACAGAGATGTGGCCTGAGTTGCAGACTCTACCAAGATGTGTGGAGTAAATCCACCAAGGGGTTCTTCCTCCACAAAATTGGTGGGTCTATCACTATCTCTAGGCTCTGAAGATTGAGTAGTTTGTTCTGTGGAATCTACTCTGCCAACTATATGTAATTCTTCTAGACCTTCAGTTGGCAAGAGTACATACTCATCTTCAGGCCATGACTTTGACAGTGTTTCAGTGGTCTTCTCTGGTGAAGTCTCACTCCGTGGCCAAGTAATCACATCCACATTTTTCCCAGACCCAGAGCCCAAACCACTTTCAAAAATAAACTCGTTTTCTTCAGAGGTGTCTGGAAACCATGGGCTCACATCCAGTCGGTCTGCGACTTTGGAAGTCAAGGAGTCCAAGCCAGAAGGTGCAGTTGTGTCTTTAACAAGGTCTTCTATGACAGAAAAGGTCAGATGTGGTGAAGGTGTCAAGAGAGTCATGCCAGAGTCTTCCATGGGTGGTACTGTTTCTTTTGGCACAGGCTTAATTAATGAGCTTGAAGGCACTACATCCATAGAAGCATCTTCTGGTTCTTCAATATTGGCTAATCCTTTTTTTTTTTCACAAAAGACAATCAATTAGATGTTTATGAAACTCTTGTCCTCCAATAAAAATAATTACTTATTTTTCCAGTTACCAAGGACAATTCTGACCTTTAATATCTACTGTGGGGAGATGCGATCAAAAATTCATAGTGCAGGATAAGAATTCATGAACATAGCCCACTTCTCTGAGCTGAAGATTTAATTATTGAAATAATCCTCAAGTACTTGACTTAATATTTACACTACAGGAAGATATGATTATAAATTCATAGTGTGGGACAAGCATTCACAAATACAATCCACCTCTCTGAGGTGAAGATTTAATTATTGAAATAATCATCAAGCACTTGCCTTTTTGTCCAGTGAAATAAAGAATTAACCATATTGAAAAACACAGATTGAATCCACTGGAAATTTATGGAGAATTTTTTCTGAATTTTATATTTCTCTTTCTCTTCTATGTTTATTGTCTTTATCCTTTGTATTTCCCTCATGTTCAAAATTCTAGACCCATTATTTATATCTTCATTCATCTTCTCGTTCACACATGCAGGCCATCCAACAACATTCAGAGCAATTGTTCTCAACCTTCCTAATGCTTTGATCCTTTAATATAGTTCCTGATGTTGTGGTTACCCCAAACCATAAAATTATTTTCATTGCTACTTCATAACTACAATTTTGCTACTATTATGAACTGTAATGTAAATACCTGTGCTTTCTAAGGGCTTTAGGTGACCTCTGGGAAAGGATCAATGTCACAACCCACATACTGAGAACCACTGATCTAGAGGATTAACTATTTTGTTTCCACCTCTATTTCTCTGTGACTTTCCTAGTTTATATTCTCCTCAATATTACTATAACCTAAAATCCTTAGAGCTTCTCCCATAATCTTATTAGAACATACTGGAATAATCTTCTTTGATGTAGTTCACTATATTCAAGCAGGCAGAGTTCTTTGTTAGTATTAGGTACAGTAATTTAATTGTATATCCTTCAATATGACCTTCAAAATATCTCTTAATTGATCTCCACCCTACTTCCTCAAGTCCGTTTCTTAAGATACAGTGGTTTTTACTTTCCAGTCTGACTACTTAAATCTGTTTTTTCTTCTCAGGCACATTTCCCAAGACATTTTCTCCCTAAGGGATGCTACCCTGTTTTCCTCTCCACTAGAATCTCTTCAGAGCCCTTGCCCCCTGAGTCAGAAGAGAATTATGAAAACTGATTCAAGTTTCTCACCATCTTCTAATATTGAGGATCCAGAAGTCCTTCCCTCAGAAGCCACAGGCAAGCCCATCTCAAGCACTGCTGGGGTAACAGAATGAAGAGTCAAGCGGCTACCCTCTAAAACCTCTGGGGAAGAACTGAGGGCCACCTTCGAGGGAAAGGCTAATTTAGGCGTAGACCCTGAATCACCCAGAGCACTTGCTTCCCGGAGTTCCCGGCCAGTGGCCGAGGGAAGACCAAAGCTGAAACCAGGTGGTGAGATACTGGTGGTGGTGGACTCATCTGCTGAGGGCCATTCAGCTTGAAGGGTGTTATCCTGGGGAGGGAGAAAAAGGCTACATCATATCAGAGAGAAAAGAACCATATGGAAAGGAAATACTGTGTGGGAGGAACACAAGAGTCCTTGAAGCAAATAGTCTGGGATCGAATCCCAGTTCAGCGAGCTACTAGTCTGAAAATCTACAGAGAACCCACATAGCCTCTTAAGATTCACCTGCACAGGGCCAGGTGAAACACCATAGTTAGAAGACTTGAAACAAAGTGAGCACTTGAGAGAAAACAGTTTCTCTGGCTTTGGGTGTTTCATTTCCTTCTATCTTTTTGGCATAAATGACTTTAAATACATAGAAGTTAGCAATATATGTAACTTTTCTTGGCACAGACCTCAACATACTACCCACAACAGGAAGAAATAATTAACAATTTTATCCATAATTTTGAAAGATGTTTAATTAGAGGCCTTTATTTTTTCTGAAAAATGTC
The DNA here is from genome assembly GCA_001685075.1 of Bramus lutescens. Lineage (NCBI taxonomy): Eukaryota > Metazoa > Chordata > Mammalia > Rodentia > Cricetidae > Bramus > Bramus lutescens. The sequence goes on along the minus strand of LOEQ01002052.1, from coordinate 117,144 downwards.
ACCATATCGCAATGTGGGCTGTTGTCTCAAATAAAAAGACATTTATGAAATTGCTGCATGCCTCAAATGCACTTTTTTTTCTCCAAACTTTATATTAACATTTGGCTTTAGAAATAGAAAGTAGACAGAAATACAGCTCTTGAATGTGCTAATTATTTAATCTTATGAAAGCTACTCTATGTAAAAGAAATTAATTGATGAAATTGTTAATAGATAAAAGAGTCATAATGTGGTGGTAGTTTGTGTATTTTAATCTATGTTAGACATTAGCCTGGCATATAATATTCCTCTTTTAAGATTTCTTTATTTTTAGTTTACGTGAATGAATGCTTTGCACTGCATGCATGCCTGGTCCCACAGAGGCCAGGCGAAGGCACTGGATGCCCAAGAACTGGAGTTAGAGATGGTTGTAAGGAGTCATGTGGGTGCTGAGATCTGAACCCAGGTTCCAGGGAAGGTAGCAAGTGCTCTTAAATGCTAAACCATCTCTTCCATCTCCGGAGTCCAATATTCTAATAAGCTGAGTTAGCTGGAGTAAAATGTACGGTATAAGTGAAAATGCATGTGTGTGAAGGAGGAAGCGGAAGGCCATCCTCAAATGATGAGGTGCAACAGCATACGAGGTAGGGAGGAAGTGAAAGATTCCAAGACGAGGAGAAAAACACCCCCCTAGGGGCTCTCCAACAGGTGTGAACCTGAAGAGAGGAAGACTGGTTGTAGAGGGGATCTCATCAGGCAGACAACGCTCAGCACTCACATAGTCAACCATAGCATCGTGGGAGCCTGGGACCATGGGTAGCACAGTTAGCTTTATAAAACAGTGCAGTGTAAGTGACTTTCAATTGCTGACCTGTATGCAAGGTATACCTGTGTATACCTTGCACCACATAGACAAACAAAGCTGCCCTGGATTTTGCCTTAAAATGTCTAAGTTATTCTGAATGGATTTGAAGGAGAGAGTAAAAGTTTAATTAATAAACAATAGGATAATGAATTGAAATCCTGAATGTTAAAGAAAAAAGGAAGTAAAGGAACTATATTAATTTGCAAAAGGCTCAGGGAGTTTACCAACCCATTCTTCAGGAATGGGAGGAAAGCAGAGTATACACATGAATGTTAACATATAAATGTATCAGTTTTAAACCTAGGAAGACTCTAGAATCAGGTAATCCAATCATGCCTTGTGTGTTACAGGTAAAGAGATGTTCATTGGAGTTAAATGGACAAAACAATCACAAAAAAAAGAAGAATAAAAAAAAAGAGGAACCATCAGAATTTAAAGCTATGGCTCTGGGTTTCCCAGTACTGCCATTTCTCCCACTAGAACTTAGATGGGTGATTTCTTTATTGTATCAATAGATGCTTCTAGTAACAAATTCAACTCACAAATTCTTTTTAATTCAGCATTTAATGTTATACTGGTCAGTTTAATTTCCATGTGAAAAACTTTCTAGTTCTGAAGAAGGCATAGTGAAAAACAAGTGATTTTTATAACTGGGATGCCAGGAACTTCCAAATTTAATCTTCCCACCTCTAAAGAAGTCTAAGATGTTAATTTTGGTAACAAATGTCACTTCTCTAATAAAGTAAAACATTACAGATAGGAAGGAAGCAAGCAATAACTGTATATTTGAAGTCAATAATGGTTATGTCATTTTGCCACTCATAAACATTACAATGGCTAACTCTTTCATGTTCCCATAAATATTAAAAGCTAACAAATCAACTGGGTTTTGTAGATGTGGTGAATAAAATAGTGGCAACAGAAGTTAGGAAATGTAGGGGAAGCAGGGATCTAAATATCAAGGTTCATGGTATAAAATCACAGTTAGAGGGGAAAAGATCTAGTACTGTCTAGCATAGCAGAACTACTATAGTTAACCAACAACCTGTGGCCCATTTCAAATAGCTAAGGTCAATTATCTCTAACATATATAATGATGATAAATATTTGGTCATAGATGACCAGTTACCCTTATTTGATCATGTTGTATGTTGACAAAAACTCACATTTACTCCACACATATACATGATATTATATATTAATAATTTTTTACATACTCTAGCCTCCTTAAATGCTTACTTAATTTCCTGCAGCTGTCACTTCTCATGAAGAGTTTGGCTGCAGGGATAATGGAGCAACCACAGTATTACTGAATGATAAGCCCAGTTAGTCAGTGTTTGCCATCTTTGACTGACAGCCACAGCAACACTCTGACAACTTTGGGAGAGAAGGGAATGGGGACTTCATGGTATCAGTTAGTCCTAGTTCTCAAAAGAAGATAAAAATCTGCATTCTTATGTAAAAAAAACCTAATGTTTAGACACTAACGTTTTAAAATTAGTTTCAAAATACATGTCCCATTCTGAATCCAGCTAAATGGTACCAACTGGCAACCTCTGGCTGATAGAGAAAATCTTGTCTTTTCACTGTGTGTGTGTGTGTGTCTGTGTGTGTGTCTGTGTGTGTGTCTGTGTGTGTGTGTGTATGCATGGGCATGTATTTGGGGCTGGGAGTATGTGAGATGTGGAGTCTAGAAGCTGATGCTACATATATTCTTCTTTCACTCTCTATCTTAATTTGTGAGACAGGGTTTCTCATTGAATCTAGAGCTCACCAACAGTCTAGATTAACGAGCTCTGGGGACCCTGTTGCACTCCTGTTCTAGCACTATTGTGGCAATGAGCACTGTCATAGCCACTTTTTATGTGGATGCTGGGAATGCGAACAAAGTTTTTCATGTTTGAGTGACAGGCCCTTTATAGACTGACCTCTATGGTCATCCCCAAAATCTTTAATTCATGCTTGTGAACTACCATCACAGCTCGCTTGTGGTTAGAGAGGTCCCGGGATGATGGGATTAGAGCAGGGCTGTAGGTAGCCTTGCATCTTCTTTCTGGATGGACTTCAGGAGAGGGGATATTGAGATGGGGACAGATCCCAGGGCAGAGGTTTCTCCATCTTGTACTGTTGCTGAAGCTGTTTCCAAGTTTAACTAGACTCCGATCTTCTTGATGTAGAATCCCACGGAAAACTACCCAATGCCATTCTAAGAATCAATGGTAGGATATTCTAGCTAACTTAGCCTTTGCTAAAACTGCCTGTTTGTGCAGAACTTCCTCTAGCTCACCCCTCATCTTACTCCTTCCCACTGAACTTAGCTTCTCTGGCTTCAAACCGCTTATTCTGCAAAGCCCCCTGCAGCTGCTGAGCGAGACACCTGGACAAGGTCTCTGCCTTCGAAACCCGGGTGTTATGGACACTTGGGGCCACACCTAGGTCCCCAAACACTTGGTGTGGTCCCAGCTGGCTGGAATAAAGACTCTTAATTGGCTCTACTCTGTGTCTGAGTGGTCATTTCTGGTGACCGCCCGTAACACTGTGTCATCTTATTTGTTTGGAAATCTGTCTGCCACCCATCTGTGAACGTCTCATGGGCAGGACCACACCTCATTCCGCTTAGTTTCCTTGGTACCTGGCACATAAAAAGCACAAAATAAGTATATTTGAATGGAGAGGTAAGCAAACACCTAATTAATGTGCCCAATATCAGCAAACCATTCTTTCTCCAATACAGCACTTGTTTATGGCCATACCTCCCTGAATGTGCCTGTTCTTGCCTGATCTCATCTCTAATATAGTACTAAGTGAAAAGTGTATTTCTGGGCTGGAGAGATGGCTCAGAGATTAAAGAGCACTGGCTGCTCTTACAGAGGTCCTGAGTTTAATTCCCAGCAACCACATGGTATGAAAAAAGAAAAGTATATTTCTGATGACTCCACACTTAAAATTAAGTTACTCAGTAAAACAGATGGTTATGTAGATGAATGATCAAATAAATTTGATTTCTAATTTCTATTGTTGTCCTAAAAAATACATATATACAAGTAACATTATATGGACTAAGCAAGTTGTATTTGTTCATTTAGGAGTGTGTGTATGTGTGTGTGTGTGTGCGTGCATGCACAAAAGCAATTAAAGAAAAAGAATCCATGAATTTGAAAGAGAGCAAGGTTAGTATATTGGAGGGTTTTGAGGGAAGAAAGAAAAGGGGTAATGATATAATTTTAATCTCAATTTTTTTAGAGTTTAATCTCAAATTTAATCTCAAATTTTTTCCCATTAAAATTCTAATATCAAGAAACAACTATTTCAAACAGCTGGTACAAAGGCATTTTAAGAAAGCAAGAACCTGATCTATGGTGTTGGATGTGAAGAGTCCCCCCACCCCCACCTACGTGTCCCAGGGCTAACACTGAACCATCCCCACATAAGGAGTCCTTGTGTTGGTATTGATGGTGTCAATTCTGCAGCTTCACACACACGAGGAAGTATTCTTTTCTCCTCAATATCTCCCTGTAAGTGAAATGGGAAATAGAGATGTGGTGGGGAAAGGAGATGGTAAGAACAAAAAGGAAGATTCATTCCATTCTGCTTCTGTGCAGATGGAAATGCTTCACTCCGGTTTAAAGGAGGGCCATGAGCAGGACAGACAACTCTCTGGGTAAAGCTTGCTGCACAAGCCTGCAGCCTGAGTTCAGAGGCATGCCTGGCCCCACAAAAACGGAGAAGGGGAGAACCAACTTCCCAGAGTTGCCTGTTGATCTCCACACTCCGTGTGCATCCCCCACATATATTATGGGTACACACACATAATAATAATAAACTATAAAATTCACTTAAGAGAACGACTAATTTTAGGATTAAAAATAGGAGTATATTTCAGCTAGGCAATATCTTCACTCTTTTTCCTTTCCATACAGTATTCTACTGCCAGTGCTCAACTTTCCCTCAACACATAATCCTTGAAATAAAAAAAATTCTACTCTGTAGTTATGAATATCAATGTGTAGTCTTGGCTATTTAAAAAAAAAACCTATTTCTAGGTAATGTAAAAACAATTCAGTAGGCACTTACAGCTTAATTACCATCTAAAAAGTATGAGCAGCAGGTACTTGTGCCCAATCCAAATTTCATTCAAACACTGAGAAAGGCTTAAATTTTCTGAACCAATATTTGGTCCCCTTGAGCTGACCCCTGTGAGTGATGATCCAGGCATAGGCAGCAGAATGCTTGAAATGGGAGCAGTGAGGTGAAATCTAATGCCAAAGTGGCAGAGGCTGCCAAGAAGAGAGGTTTCAGGGGTAGGGCTGCTCTAAGGCACAGTGGCTTACCAGAGCAGAGGGTGCTGTCACCTGAAGACTTGAACTTTCGGTGTTCCAAGGAGCTATGTCTTCTGTTTGGGGGAGCAAAACTCCTCTCACTGAGGAAAGACAATGTAAGGCATAATTTCTGAGACACTGTTGTATCTGAGATCTGCAGCACACATGCACACACTCAACCATAGAAGGAGGGTGTTTGAAAGGTACTACAGCAAATTAACATGGTCTAAGCAAGCTGCTGTGCTCATGAAACTCGGTCCCTCCAACCCTGATCTGCAACCTGATTTAATTAGTGTATAGACAAAATGCAAACCAAACTTAGAAATCTGTAACACAGCGCAAATGGTCAGCCAATCACAATAGCTGTGCTTCCATGAGATCATGCTAACATGAAGCAAAAGCAAAATTTTAAACAATCCCTCTCCATACTTTGGTCCTGTTTCTGATATGTCACTTCCAATTTTCTATTAATAAACATTCTGGAGTGTCATAGAATATGTCCTGGGTCTCAGGGATGCATTACTCACAAATCATTCTTTGATCAATTAGAGTATTACCCTCTTCCTCTAAGAATGAATCATTAGGGCCAGTAAATGGCTTAGTGTGAAAGGTCCACAAGCCAGACAGCCCAAGTTCAACCCTCAGGATCCAAATAGTATAAGGAAATTACAGACTCCCACATATCGGCCTATGACGGCTACACATACACTGTGGTGTTTTATACATCCATATAAATAAATAAACAATTTTAAGACATCGTTATAAGTGTGTTTCTCGTTCTCCAGTTTAGCAACTTACATTTTTTCCTCTTTACTCACTTCAGTTAAATACGTTTTGCTGGAAGTTTTAAAGGTTAAAGGGCCCATACATGAAGGCATCATGGCAAAGCAAACAGAAAATAGGCAATAACAGCAAATAAGTTAGAACTCTGTCCCCTTCTTTATGATCCCAGCTCCATCTGCTCATTATGACCCATGACAGGATCGCCACAGTTATCGAAGGTCAAACTTAGTGTTGAGCTTCCTGGGTTCAGCATCTGGCTCTTTAAGCCAGCTTCCCTTGGCTTTCCTCCATGGTTCCTTTTCTGCCAATTCTTAAGCCCTTGGTCCAAGGCCTTTTCAACGGCTCACCCTGCGGCTGCCCAGCAACACTGCAGCCTGTTGCGGTTCATATTTCCAGCTCTCCATCCCTTTTTCTTAACTCTGTTCCCCCTCAAGCTGCTTCTAACTGCCATGCTGTTCTCTACTTCCCCACTCTGTGATCTTCTGGGAAGACACATTCCAGGAAGCCCAGGATAATCTATCCCAAATGACTGTTGGGATGAAGCTCCATTTATCAGCATGGGTCCTGTCTTGTGCCAGTCTAAGAAATAGAACCATATATATTAGTGAGGTGAATCTTCACCAGACGATGTCGGAAAAGGAGGGAAATTACATACGGTTGTCAGGAGTGATATTCAACTCACCATTGACAAGCTGGAGAGACTTGGGATCTGGATTCAAAGAGGAATTTCCCATCAGAAAGTTCTGGTGGAGCATCTCAGCAATGTAATCTCTGAAGTTGCTAATTGTGTAAACAGCAGTGGGCTTATCATCCAGCTCTACCAGGCCATGGTTTTCCACCTTGTTGGAATGAAGGCTTATGAGGTCCCAGGTGGTATTGCTGATGGCCTCACCACTGAAGGTAGCCTCGTAGAGAACGTCGATCCCACTATGGATGACAGGGGAACAGATTAGGTCCGGCTAAAACAGCACAAGAAAGCAGCTTTGGGTCTAGAGACAGCATTAGGCCAAGAGGGGGATTCTATCAAAACGTGGCACCTCCTCCCGTACCCAGAGAGTGGAGGGCTATAGCTCCAATAACAGGACAAGAATTCTAAGGTAGCCACAGAGTTAACCCTACCACAGTATCAGAGGCTCTTCATGCCCCATATTTTGAACCATTTCCCTTTCTTTCAAAGCCAACTCCTTTCTTTTCAATAATTCCCATCTTCCTTCCTCCTCTATGTGAACAAGAGTTCCTGGGAAGAAAATCTAACTATCGAGGCTGGCAAACTAATCAGAACTTCAGTGGTGTGGAGAGGTTGGGATGTTGCAAGGCCAGAGCCAAAGTAATAGCCATTTACTGCCCGCCTCTGTGGGTGACCTAGCACCTGTGTTACTATCAGATAAATCCTTCAAAATGTGCAAATAGAGCTCCAGCTCCTACCAACCCCCAAACTAAGATAATATCAGGGGCCTATAACAGAGATTTCTCCACTTTATCATGACCCACCTCCCCTATATCTCCACCACTGTATTTTAAAAATATGCTGACTTAGGACTTTCTTTGCTCTAATACCATAAAAACTTCATGAAACTACTGTCATGTTGGCACATGGAATTTGATGCAGCTGCAACCTATGTTCCCGGGCCATAGTCACTTTATATATGGCTCTAGAATGTATTGTCTCTTCTCTTCTCTGGGAGATATTTCTTGCATCAAGATTTGTTACAATTTATACTTCTGTTAGAAAAGATATACTGGTCCGTTCAGATGACTTAGACAATGATGGAATTTGCCACCAAGCCTGATGACCTGAGTTCAATCCCTGGACCCACAATAGTGTGGAGGAGAGAATCAACTCCCACAGTTGACCGTGACCTCTGTTCACATTTTATGGTATGCATGTATGCACACGTACACATGCACGCATGCACACATACACACACACACTTCTAACTCCTCCCCAAAAGAATATAAAATTTTTCTCATATTTCCTTATTTATTATTGCTATCAGAAAAGTTAGGTACTAAATCACAGATGTTTATTGAGGAGAAAAAAATTTCAAACATTTAGGTAAAAAGTTAAATGTTTTTGAAAATAAAGCAACTTATTTTTCTAATATAGAAAAATGACAGATGATAGACAGACACGTAGGCAGACAGACAAAAGGCTAGGATATTTTCTGGAATGACAGCTATGTGAATCTTTCAGGAGACCTACTTCTGAGTGACGGGCCAGAGAATTTACAGTTCAGTAAATTTAAGGTAAAACTGCAAAGGGTATTATGACATGATTTTTCTCTTGACCTGTTTACAACACTCTGAGGCTTACTAATTCTATTTTTAACTTAGAAATCCTTATGGGGTTTTTTGGTTTTTCTCTTTTATCTGTTTTTCTTTTGATGATTCCTTCATTAATGAATGGAATGGAACAACAGGAAGTGCTAACAAACAACTATTTACAAAGTAAGATTTTTCACTAACGCTTTGTACAAGCAAATGAAAAGGGGGTGGGATAAAGGAGGGAGAACAAACAAGCAGTAGCTGGTGTGATGTTTTACATTTCCTTAGCCACTTGAAGAAACAATATGAGAAGATAAAGTTGGGAGCCGATGGGAACGTGTCTCCTGGACAGTCAGTCACCTACCCACCCACTCACCCACTCAGGCATCTCTAACAACTAAACACTAATAGCTTTTATGTGCCCTCAACATGCCAGGCACTCATTATGCCTTTATCTCAGTTAGTTTTCACAAAAGCTTATTCAAAGTTTTATATTTTCAGACTATTGTTAAGGAAACAATAATAAAGTTAGAAGAGAAGGCAAAAGACTCCTTGGAATTCTGCAGTGAAGATGTGGTGCAGGCAGTCTTCCACTTCAGCTCCAAGCAATTACCTGACAGAGTTATTATGAGGGCATCTCTGTGTCAGTCACCACCACACTGACCCCAGCGTGCCTCTTCACACAGCCCGCACATCTGGTACACAGGATACCTCCAGGGCCAAGAACAGAAACACCACTCAAGCCAGATGTGTAATGGAAGATATCTACTTCAGACATTCCATGGCAGCAAATGATTACCAACTCAAAACATAAAAACAGACAGCATCTTCCCAGGAAATTAAACATTGGTATGCACAGATATAGATATTTGCATGAGTGTATCATATGTGTATGAGTATATCATCCATAATTGAACAGGTACCTACTCAATTACAACTGTCATGTGCTTGTAAAAAGATTTTGTTATTGGGACTGCCTCTCTCTTCTGAAGTTTCCAGTCCCAATATTCATCTTGGCAATTCATGCTGAGAGCTACCCAGTGTCTATTACATAAGCAGAAATCTAGACATGAAATGAAGTTTTCTGAATGAATGTCACCTTTACTGAAACTTCAGGAAGGCTGATTAACAGATTAGGACTTTAATGATAGGAAAGTTTGGAATATTGCAAGACTAGAGGCAAATTATCTTGGGTCATCTTTAGTCCTATTCATAGACATGTACTAGCCTCCTCTGTGTGTGACCTAACATCTTTGTGACTAGGAGGTAAATTCCTCAGATTGTGCAAACAGACCCCTAGTTTCCTCCATCCAAAGGCTAAGACAGCTGTCAGACGCCATTTAAGGCCTACAACTGACATTTCCTGCTTTTCTATGTCCATCTGTCCGTGTTTCTCTCACTGTATTTGAAACAGCATCTGTTACTGTTTATGCTGTTTCTATAAAACTCCTTGAAACCTTTACCACATCAGAAGTTGGAATTTGGGTAACATGGAATCTGTGTTTCTAGGACACAGCCACTCATATTTGACTCCAGAATTAACAGTTTTATCCCCTTAGAGGTGAAAGCTGTACTTTCACATGGGCACCAGTGTATTGGGGCTTCTTTAAAGGCATCCTCATAGGTTAAAAACAAATATAACAAACTGCCCTGGTTTGATGATAGTGGTCATTCAGGTCACCCAACTTCCTCTGCATTTGAGCTTACGAAAGAGACTTTTGATTGTAACTTCTCATGGGTTTTCCAATGGGAAAGGAATACATGAGCTAGACAATGCAAAACTCACATAGTTGGTGGGTGCATTTCCCATTTGAAAAAGATCGATTGGAAAGAATTGTCTTTTGTGGTTTAGGGAGCATGCAGTGGTCTTTAGAAGTCTTCCTTTCTTTCCTGTAAGTAATGTCTAGTTCGGGCCTGTCCTGACGGACAGTGCAGATGATACCCAAGTCTATAGAGGATGCCTGTAAGCAACCAGACCTCTACAACTTTCCTCCCCACCCTCCCTCTTAACATACATAACTGATTACATTGCGGGAAAAAAAAATTCTGGGTCCTTTTAATATTGATTTCCTCCCAGATGTGACAAGCATCCTATTCTAAAGGGTGACTTTGAGCTCTTAAAAAGTGATAACTGATACTCCAGTAAACAGACCCTCAGCCACATTCCGAATAGAAAAGGCATCAAGGTACCAGGGGAGCTAGTTAGATAGCGTTGAGTGGAGAAAGGAGACTACTGGGAATATGAGGGAGCCAGAAGAGGGTAAGAGGGTGAATGTGACTGAAAGCCATTATGACGTATGAAGGGCATGTCCTCAATCCCTCAAGCAATCAAAGCCTTTTAATGTTTTAGGCTAAAAGCTTAATCTATGAGTGATTTTTGATCTTTCTCTTTAAGGAAAGAAGCTATGTGATGATTTCAAGGCATAAAACAATAAGAGGATGTCTTCTGGTTCAAACTTACCATGCCACACTCCCCATTCCTCTTTGGAAACCTCTGGTCTTTTGGTGTCCAATGCCACACACTGATCCTCAGATCTTTAATGCCCACTTTCTTCTCTTTGCTGAACTTATTTAACCTAGTCCATACATCCCCTTATACTCATGAATGGACATGCACATGCCTCCTTCACCTTCCTACGCCTTTTATGCTTCAGCTTAATTGTCACCTCCTCAGGGAGTTTCTTTCTCACACTGACAACATGGGTCATGTTCTATCTCTCCCACCATCTGGACAGACACAATTGTTATTTCAAACCTTAGAATAATGCATTCCAGGCATCCAGAACAATGCCTAGCTCATGGTATCTCAATAAACACTTCCAAAAGTAATGACAAAGTGATGGATGCTGTCACTAATATAAACAGATCAGATCATTTGAAGTTTTGCCACTTAAAGTGTGCTTCATCATTTAGGCTGAAATATTTTCTGTCCCTAAATATAAAAGGAAGAACTTTTACCCTGAAGAGCATGTCTATTTTCTTCATACTTTTGTGTTTAGTACTCATTTAGGGACATTGTTTCCAGGTCACCCACAACTCAATGCCACATTCCATGCAAGTCTGGTGGGATAAATCACATCTGTATATTCAGAGAGTTGGGTTCATTCTCAAGGTATCCGTAGAACGTATTATACGTTCTTGTGGTGTTAGCATGACTCTATAACAGGAAACAATGACAAAAATTAAGAAAAGGAGGAAGGGTAGCAGAAAAAGAGTAGGGGGAGGAAGTGGAGGAGGAAGAAGATGAGGCTGTGCCTAACAAAACTCCAATGGCTTCCATGTTATGTGAAATATTGGGCAAGGAAAGTCAAGCACTTATTTACTGACAGACTAGCATTTGCCTTGCATGGCTTTTAACCATGAAGGAGAGAAGATCATGAGAAATGCTCTTGGATGAGAAGTCTATGCAAATCTGGAATTCTGTGTTAGATTACCAACCTTGTTCTTTCCTGACAAAGTATCATTTTGCCTCCAAGTATTTGCGTTCCTCATCTAAAGATAATATGTTTTCTATAACATACCTTGTCTAGTAAAGACAAATTCACTAAGAAAGATAAAATGACTCACAAAGATACTCTAATGTTTTTGGCTTAGAACAAGAACTCAAAGAAATACTTGCAATACTAAGAAACCATGTATTCTTAAAGCCAAGAACTTCACTGTGACCCAGGACATCTGCATTCTGGCAAGCCATAAAGTGCAAAGACTGCTCTGGATGAAGGAAATATTTTAAAATTTCAAGATGCCAAGTGAGTCCACAAGAGGGGTAGAGAGAACATTTCTGATCAAAGAAAGCTGTTCTGGCCCCACACCCAGTAACCTGAGGTGCATTTCAGTGTGAATCACCCTGGAACCCATCAGTTAGGCATCAACCATATGGAGGAAATATTCACCCTTTTTCTCTCACCCCAGATACCCCGATCCACTAGTTTGCTGTTCACATTTTACATATCATCACTCAATTTGAATAAGAGTAGAATATTTCAGGGAGACTCAGACAATGCCTGTCTAGTAATGTTTCTTCTAGAAAGAAAGTGTATCCTTGCTTACAATGCTTGAAGCTGAAGTTAGGACATGTGTCTGCCACATCAACATACTACCTGTTCCTTTCAAATGGGTTCTGCTGAGTCTGTGTAATAAGTGGGGAATGCACATAGTAAAAAGAGAGGAAGGGTGGTTGTGGGAGCAGGGAAATAGATATCTTAATTAAGGGACCCATTTTAGGGTTGGC